>JAODAL010014592.1:0-86914 GCA_025379985.1 Phyllomedusa bahiana | reverse complement strand
AAATTATGGGATACACATTTTTCTAGAAACCGGGGAGGTTTTTTTTGTTAGGTGAAAAACCCCCTTTTATTATCAGTATCATTTCAGTTTAGGTTTTTCCATTTTAATTTTTGCCCCATTCCAAACCTTTTGTTGTTAAAAATCCACCTTTTACTTAAAATTAGAATCTGGGGCAAGTCACACAGGGTTGATGGGGGTGCCAAAATCCCTTGTAATACCAAATACATTTCAGATACGTGATTTTTCATTTGGGGGCGCACTACACCCTTTTTTCATTGAGGAAACCTTTGCACTTAAATGTGAATTACTGCAATTTTTTAGTCCCCACAGGGAATTAAATAGGTCCCAAAAAAAATCCCTTTTATTACCCGGGAAAAATTTAGATCCCGTGTTTTTTAAATTTGGCGCAGGCCCAAAGCTTTTTTGATGGACCCTACTTTGCATTTTAAATTTGAATAAGCGTTTTTGTAGCCCACCACGGGGTTGAATTAAATAGGTGGAAAAAAATTCCCTTTTATTACCCGGGAATTTACTTTTAAGGGATACGTTTTTTTTGCACTTTTGCCCAGTCCAGTTTTGTTGAAAAGGCCCCCTTGCTTTTAAAATTTTTGAATCAGCAATTGAAAATTTTACCACGGGTTTTAATTGTATTTTGAAAAAAAAAACCTTTTTTTAAAACTGAATAAAATTCCCGGATAACTTGTTTTTTTGATTTTGGGCGCACTACGCTTTTTTCATTTGGGGGAACCTTGCACTTAAAATTTTGAAACTGAAATTTTTTACCCCACCACGGGTGAATTGATAGGTCCCAAAAAAAATTCCTTTTATTATCCTTAAAAAAAAAAAAAATTTTCAATACGTGTTTTTTTCATTTTTCGAGGGCCCAGGCAGCTTTTTTTGATAGACCCTACTTTGCATTTAAATTTTTAAAATACAGCAATTTTGTTTAGTAAAAACAGGTGAATTGATAGTCCCAAAAAAATACCTTTATTATCCGAATAAAATAAGAAAAGTTTTTTTTTGGGCCTTTTCCCCAGTCCAAATTTGTTGATAAAAGCCCCCTTTGGGCTTTAAAATTTGAATCCACAATTATGTATTTAACCACGGGTGAATTTGTTTGGGTGCCAAAAAACCTTTTTTTACCCGGGAATACCATTTCCCCAAACCCCCAAATTTTCATTTTGGGCCACACACAGCTTTTTTTCATTGAGGAAACCTTTTGAAACTAAAAGGGAAAATATGAAATTTTTTTTAGTCACACACGGGTTTAAATTTTGATGGTGAAAAAAAATCCCCTTTTTATTACCCAAAATACTTTTTCAGATACGGGGTTTTTTAACTTTGGGGGAAGGCCAGTTTTTTGGGGTTTAGATCTCTTTTGCAGTTAAATTTGAATACAAGAAATTTTTGTAGTCACCACAGGGGAATTGATAGGTCCCCAAAAATCCCTTTTAAATTATCCAAAATTAACATTTTCCCAATAAAATTTTTTTTTCCCCTTTTGGCGCGGGCCAGCTTTTTTTGTTTGATTTACTTTGCAGTTTTAAATTTGGAATACAGCGTTTTGTTAGTCCCCAAAGGTAATTTTGATAGGGGGCCAAAAATCCCCTTTTATTACCCGAAAAATTTTACAATAACGTTTTTTTTTTTGGCATTTTTTGCCCAGTCCAGATTTGTTGATAGAGCCACCTTGCGTTAAATTTGAATTCAGCAATTGTGTATTTTCCCAAATGGTAAATTTGGGAAAAGGTGCCAAAAAAAATCCCTTTAAATTATCCGAATAATTTAAGATAGTGTTTTTTGATTTTGGGCCCGCATTTATACTTTGTTCATTGAGGCACCTTGCACTTAATTGTGAATTACTGAAATTTTTTTATTTCCCCAACGGGTGAATTAAAAGGGGTGCCAAAAAAAACCTTGTTTTAACCCCGAAAAAAATTTCAGATACGTGTTTTTTATTTTTGGGGGGGAAATACAGTTTTTGTTCATTGAGGCACCTTGAAATTTTAAATGTAAAATGCAGCAATTTTTGTAGTAAACCCGGTAAATTTTAAAAAGGTGCCAAAAAATCCCTTGTTTTACCCGAATACTTTTCAGTTTACTTTGTTTTTTCATTTGGGCGTAGGCCCAGCTTTGTTGTTTAGATTACTTTTGCATTTTATTTTTGAATCCAGCAATTTTTTTTTTGATTTGAGGGATTTGAAAAAAGCTGTGATTTGCCTTTTTTTTAATAAGAGACTTTCCAAAACTTTTCCATATTTCTTAAAATTTTTTGTATTTTTTCTAAAACATGGAGCAAAATTCAGGTGGTAAGCGAGCCAAAGAGGGGGGTTTAGGACTTGGGGGTTTAGGGGTTTTCGAGAAAAGGGGGGTGCCCCTTTCCAGTGCTGGGGGACAACATGATGCCAGGGGGGATCATCAGTTGCGGGGACGGTCAGGGCCTGTCATCGGGGGGTCAGGGCCCGTAAAACTCAGTAACGAACAGCGTCCCCAATCTGCCCTTCAGTGTTTAATGAAACCCCTGCATCCAGCATCTTACCTCCTCATCCCCCAGTAAACGGCCCCCAAATTTCGCCCATCACATCACCAACACCCTTTCCAACATTAAAACCCACCCAAATTCAACTTGTGTCCCCACCACCTGTGGATAACCCCTTTTTCTGAAGACCTTTTTTGATGACAAAATTGGATGGGGCCCAGAAGGCTTTTTAAAAAATAAAAGGGGCCCAAAAAAAGGATAAATTTTCTCTGTTTCTGACCCCATTTTACTGACCCCCAACACGGGAAGGAGAAGGAAGCCGGCAATCTTTCAAAACCCCCGGGGGCGGTTTTGGGGCAACCCCCTTGCAGCCCCCTTTTGGGCTTGTACCCCGCGTCCGGGATGCAAAATGTCAGGACGACAAAGTCACCTGTGTTGATTTTTTGGATAAAGACGACTTTGTGGATCCAACTTTGGTTTCTTTTCAGCAAAAATTTGCTTGGACCCCTTTTCGATCAGGGGGCCGAGGAGAAAACAAAGGGGTAGTGTCAGTCCCCTTTTTTCCGCCTCAAAAAGGGAGAGGGGTCGCGGGAATTTCCGCTGTTAGGGATTCCGCCCCCAGGGTTTCAGTGAAAACCCCCGCTCCTGGGTTATCGCCGTAAAAAAGGGCCGGGGACCCTAAAGGGCCAGGGCCTTTCTTTGAGCCAAAGCCTGTTATTCACCACCGATGTCTTTATGCACCCTTTATCCCTTTTAAACGCATAAGTAGGGGCAAAAACCCTTTAGGTTTTTTAACCCCCCACAACTTGTCCATTTTCCACATCAGCGAATGCATGAGTTGAAAAGAGGAAAAAATTGGGCCCAAAAAGGCCAGCCCACCCCGGGGGCCCCAAAACCCAAATGTCACCCCCTTTTGTCCCCGTTTCCCTCCTCCGCCCCCCACCAACCCTTTCCCCTTTTCAGCGGGGAAAGTCTCTAAAGGTCATGTTAGGGATCACCCTCCGCTTCAGCCTCCACGCCCCAAGAAACCCAAAGGCACCACCAAGAGACCCACCCAAAACCCTTCTCCTTCCGCCGGGTTTGAGGGCCCCTGCACCCCCCGAAACAGGGGCCTTTAGCACCACCTTTCTGTCTTTCCAGGTTTTGGGGAAGGAAAAGAAAACTTTAAACCCCCCCCCATCCCAAACCCAAAAGGGCCTGATTGTCGGCATTCCCAGGTTTTTGGGCCCTTTGGAAATGTTTTTTTCCGTCTGGTGGACACAGAGGGGTTCCCCCAAGCATTCCCCTTTGGCCTGCCCCCAAAAAACCAAAGATGCCGGGGCAGGCATTTCTTTCCCAGAAAACTGCCCCTTTCCCCCGGCCCACCCCTTTTTTACCCAAAAAAATTTCAAGCTCGTTGTCTGCATCTTTTCCCGGGAAAAAGCCCATCTCCCACCGACACATGGACTAGTAACCCGGGCCCAAGGCCGCTATATCTCTTTTACAGCCCCATTTTGGGTGACGGGGTGGATGTCCCGGGGGGGACGGGGGTTTCTCGGGCTCGGGCCACGCTCTTAAAAACCGAGGGATGGGAAAGGTTTTCTTTCCCCCAAGGTCCTTGGGGGCTTCCAATACCCAGAAAACCCAAGGCCGTGTTAAAATTTAAATCGGTTTGGGGACCATCCACACACAGGCCCGGGAAACCCTTTTGGACGGTTTCCCCCAAACGAGCCCGACGCTGGCGGGGTGAAAAGAACTTTGTGAAAGGGAAATTTTTGGTGTGCGAAAAAAACGGGCGAAATCTGCGGGGGCCCCCTTTAAGTTTCGGTGGGGCTGGAGCCCCTTTCCCTTGCCGGCAAAATGTCATAAACCTTTTTGGCCAGAAATTTCTAAAGGGGCTCCCCGGGTTTTGGGACCCCTTTGGGGAAAAGGCTCGAAGTCTAATTTCCGAAACCCTGCTTTTCCCCCGGGCTGCTTTTGGGGTGCCCAGTTTCGGCCCCCCCTGTAAAACCGTCTCATTTTTACAAAAAAGGGGGCAACCGCGGGAAATTCCCCCTCCACTTTCCCCAAAGGATTGGGGGAGCTCCCCAATTCCATTACCATTGATTACAAAGGGGACACAGGGGCCGATAAGCAGCGGTGCGAACCTGGGGGTTGTTGAGCCCCCGAGAGTGGGGGCAGTTTGAAAAAGCATCCCCCTCTTTGCCATTTTAAAAAAGAAGCCCCCCAAAAAGGTCATGGGGGAAAATTGGCCCTTGTCAGCATGAGCATTGTGGTGATCTTAGTTCTGGAACGATTTTGGGAAACACTCGAAACAACATTTTCCCGCCACGCCCGGAGGGGGGAGGCGGACACAGATGGGCCCACGGAGCCTTTCTCCCCTTTAAATTTAAAAAAGGGCCCCCAAACAGTTTTCACCAATTTCATGGCCCTTCATTGGGCAGTGGTTGGGGGCCCAGAGCTTGTGAAAAGGGGCGCATCAGTTTGGGGGTTTGCATAAAACTCGGGAAAGTCAGGGCTGTTTGAAGCTGGGGCCGGGAAAGGCAGCGGAGGGGGGGAGGGGGGGAGGGGGGAAGGAGGTTTTTCCTAGCACCGATGTTACCACGTCCCGGGCCCTTTGGAAAGAGGTTGGGCGAATTTGGGCGGAGGAGGAAGATGAGGAAGTCATTTTGCTAGTCCCCCTCAAACCCAGGGGCCCGGGGAAATAAAGGCCCCAAATCTCTCACAGGGAGGTTTGGGGATGCCCCTTTTTCCTCCAACATGACCCTCCATTAAAAGGCCATCAAAATAAAACAACATTTAAATGGGTGACCCCCCTCCTGGCCCCCGGGGTTTAACCAAAAACAAAACTCGCATTTTTCCTTCCCCCACCCCCCCAAATTTAGAGATTTAAAATGCAGGAAATGGAGCCCTTGTGATTGATCAACTGGAGACATCTTTTTGGGTCTGCTTAAACGTTCTTCAAATGTCACGGTGGAAAAAACCCCAAAAGGACGTGACGGCATGTAGATCCCAAGAAGCCGTACCCGGGCACCCGCAGCAGGCAAGGTGGCAAAGCCTTTTGGGGGTTTACCTCGGGCAAATTTTATTTACCCCCTTTCCCCAATCCCATGCAATGCAGGGCACAAAAACAAACCCCCAAGGGGGCCCCAAAAGTTTAAAGATCATGGTGACGACTTTCTGGTTCACACCGATGTTTTTGTATGTGTTCGGACCCAATAATTTCTGGGTACCCCCAAAAAGGGACAAAATGGCCCAAGCTGGCTTCCCCACCCCATAGAGGTTTTGTCCTGCCCAGCAGTAGCGTCATATCTGAGGGGAAACCTTCAGCACAGCGGAGGGTCATTACAGACAAACGCTTCCCCGTTTTCCCACAGAAAATGGGTTTCGTTTGGGAATTTTCATCAAGATGAATCCCCAGGGTTTCCTCTGATGATTTGGGCCCCAAATTCCCCGGGGTCACCGATTATTTTCTGGTTACTTCACATTCCTCCCCAAACAGAAAGGTCCTCTTAAAAAAACTTTTTTTTAAAATGATCTTTTCCCTTATTTCCCAAGTTTTTTTTTTTCTAATTCCCAACATTTTCATTTTGCGGGTTTTTTTGCTTTGAGGAGACTGTAAAAACCCCAAAGGGTTTTCATGAAAAAACCATATTCCCTTTTTACCCCACTTCATCTTTAAAAATTTTTCGCTTGCCCCAAGGGTTTTTTGGGGTCATGTTGCCCTCACAATTTTTAAAAAGTGGCTGAGAATTAAATTTAAAAAATTTTTTGGGGGTAATTTTTGCTGTGAGATACACAAAAATTTAAAGGGTTTTCCTTTTGGGAAACAAAAAATTTTTTTGGCTTTTTAAGGGGCATTTTTTCCCTTTCAAAATTTTTTAACGGGGAGGTTGAAATCATTTTTAAAATTTTTTTTGGGCCCAGGGCTGTTTTGAAATGCAGAAATTTACTACGGGCCCCAAAATTCAAAAAAAAAATTGTTTCAAATTTGAAAAATTTGTTCTTCACAATTGTAAAAAGTGGCTCAGGGGTCATGTTTTTGGGAATTTTTGGGGGGCTTTTTTGCTGTGACATGAAAGCTAACTACAGGTCCTAAAAATAAAAAAAATGTTGTTTCTAACAGACATTTTTTTTTCACATTTTGTCTAAAGGGGCCCAATGGGTCATTTTTTGAATTTTTTGGGGGTTTTTTTGCTGTGACATGCAGTTTTATTTACGGGGCCTAATTATAAAAAATGTTTTTTTCTAACAGACTTTTTGTTTTTTCAAAAATTTGTCAAGAGTGGCTCAAGGGTGAGGGTGCTGTCAGAAACGGGAAATTTAAGGTAGGCCTGAAAAGGGGAACCTATTCCCAAAATGACTTTTTTGCAAGATCTTTAACATACTTATCAATCCCTGTATTGAGACAACCCATTTAATAAATTTAAAAAAAAAAGAAAACAAAAGACAGGTGGGTTTCCCATTTTTTTTAAAAAGGGTGTCTTCTAAAATTAAAAAACTAAAAAACTTCCCTGTAAAAAAATAGCTTTTAAAAAAATTCCTTAAATTTGTACAAGGGAGGTCCGGGAAAAACTTGACCAGATGTAGGTTTTTCCCAGAGGAAGGGGAGTATGGGGCACGGACGGGAAAAAAAAAAACAAAGTCAGAGACCTTTTCCCCCAGCACGTTGGAAAATGAAAAAAAAGAAGGCCAAAAAAAGGGCCCCACCTGGGGAAACCCGGGAGCTTTAAACCCCCCATATTTCCAAGTGAACCCAAAAATTTGGTCCGCACCATACGGAGGGGGCAAAGCCTCCCGCCCATCTTACTGTTTTAATGGGGAAAGGGTGGAGTTCCCCCAACACTTCCTTTTTCCCGCCCCTCTGCTTCAGCACGACTTTTTTTTCGTTCCCCTTGGCCGGTTCATCAGGGCTTTTAAAAACCCTGCGTGTTTTTAGATAACGGACGCCACCTGGGCAACCACCGAACCCACTGTAACTCCGGCCCTGGTAAAGTGTGGCACGGGGAAAAGGAATAGCCCAATGTCCGTGAAACAAAAATTTGGTGGTTAAAAAGACCCCTTTTTTCCCCGGCACTTTTTAATCGGGGGGTAAAGACAGGTTTAATGGTCAACTGGGTCCAGGACAGGTAAGTAAATTTCCCTTAAAACAAAAATTTGGTGGTGAAACCCCTTTTTTCCCGGCCTTTTTAAATCTGGGGGTAAAAACAGGTTAATGGTCAAACGGGGTTCCAGGACAGGTAAAACAATGCCCCAGTTCAACTAAAAATGGGGGTTTTAAAGCCCTCCTTTTTCCTTTTAAATTTTTTAATCGGGGGGACAAAAGGGTTTTAGGGGTCAAATGGGGCCCCGGGGGAAAAGTTCTAGTCAATGTCCATTGGGAAACTAAAATGGGGGGTTAAAAAGGATCCTTTTTCCCGGCTTTTTTTAAATCGGGGGGTCATGCAGGTTTGGGGGCTCATTCTGGGGCCCTGGCCCCCCGGGTATATTTAAATATTTTTTTTTCCCAACCCAAAAATTTGGGGGTTTTAAAACTCCTTTTCCGGCCCCTTTTTTTAATCTGTGGGTAAAGACGGGTTTTTAAGGGTTAAATATTGCGGCCCCAGGGACAGGTATATTTTAAATGTCCAGTTAAAACTAAAATGGGGGTTAAAAGACTCCTTTTTTCCCGGCATTTTTTTAAATCTGGGGGTCAGCGGGTTTTAAGGCCCATCGGGGTCCAGGACAGGTTTTGTAAAAGTCCAGTTAAAATTAAAATGGGGGTTGAAAGACTCCTTTTTCCCCGGCACTTTTTAATCTTTGGGTCGGGCCCAGGTTTAAGGTTTTCATGCTGCGGTCCGGGGACGGGGTTTTTGGGTAAATTGCCCAAATTTTCAACAAAAAAGGGAAGTTAAAAACCCTCCTTTTTCCGGCATTTTTTTTAATCGGGGGGTCGGAACAGGTTTAAGGGTCATACTGCGACCCCGGACATTTCCAGCCCAATGTCCAGTTAAACCCCTAAAATTTGGGGGGTTGAAAGACTCCTTTTTCCCGCATTTTTTAATTTTCCTTGGGTGGGACAGGTTTTATGGGTCTTGTTTGGGGGGTCCGGGACAGGGTTTTGTCAATTTTCCAGTTAAAACTTAAAAAAAAAATGGGGTTTAAAAGACAAACTTTTTTCCCCGGCACTTTTTTAATCTGTGGTTCATGAAATTTTTTTGGGGTAAAGCGGGCTTCCAGGCGGGAATTTTCAATGCCCAGTCAAGAAAAATAAAGGTTCCAAATAAAAACTCCCTTTCCCGGGGAACTTTTTAATTTGTGGATGATGCGGGTTTTAAAAGGGTAAAGTTTTGGTACAAGAAAAGGGAAATGGAAGGGGTGTGGATTTTTTTTCGGGTGGCTTTTATAGCCTAAGTTTTGGCCTAAGATGTACAGGTATTCCATTTTTTGACTGTTGTAGCGTTAATTCAGCTTTTTTCCACCCCTTTTTGGGTGAAAAAGAATAAAGGGTTGTTTTGCTCCCCATAGACTTTTAATGGTCATTGGGAGAGATCGACTATCGCCCTTCCCCGAAAAATTACGAGGGTGGGGGACTATCGCTATCGCCCGGGGCGATAGCCAACGTAACGCCCCAACACTATTTTTAAAATACAATATGTAAAAAAAAATTTGTTTGTCATCAAAAAGGGAAAAATGTATAGCCAAAATTTTTTGGTTTTTTTTCTTTTTCTAAATTGGGCATACAAAAGCAACACTTTTTGGGCTTTTTCAAATTCCAGATAGTTAAAAGGGGTTATTTAAAGGGCTATTTAACACGGAAAATTTTTCGGACGGAATTTCCCGGACGAATTTCCTTTCCGCAAATACGTCCCGAAATGCTTTTCAAATAATGAAAAAATTAATTAGCTTTATTCCCAATGTAAAATTTCCGCCCTCGTTTCCAGGGCGTTTTTTCGCGATGATTTGCGGGCATAAAAATTCCGAAAATTTAAAATTTGGGAAAATATTAAAAAGTCCCCTTCACTTATTGGGGCCCAATTTTGAAACGAAAACCCCCCAAAAGTAAGAATGGGGAATGTATTTAGGGACGCGAAATACGTGCCAAAAACTTTGTGACACGTATTTTTGAAACCCCCCCTTATTTGGGGAGTATTGGGGGGACAAAAATGCGCCCCAAAATAAAGGCAGTGTGAAAAATACCTTTTAAAAAATTTTATTTTGAAGATGCCCCAAATAGACATCTTTTTTTTGGTCCCTTGCGGGTAAATCAGAGGCAGCAAAAATTTTCACACTTCACACAATAGTTGGTGTAATAGACACCTCCACTGACTAATTAAAAAAGAGATAGAGAGCGATTTATAGGGTAGTATGTAACCACTAGTAAATGGTGCACAAGGCAATGCCCACCTGATACGGTTTTGTGATAAAACCCAATCTTTATGGGGGAATTTAAGGTTTTGAGGGGGGGTGCTGTTAGGCCTTTTCAGGGCGGGTTTTCTCCCGGTGGGGACCCTGTTTTTTTAAACCCAATGCAAAAAATTTAAAAAATCTTTAGAATTCTAGACAAATCCATTCGTATGAAATGTCTAACCTCTTCCCTGCAAGTAAACAAATTAATTAAATGAATGAATAAACAAATAATTATTGAGGAAGGCAATGAAGAATAATCCTCTTGAGTTTGTCAGAAATCATTGTGTGACTTTCTTGATAAACACAGAAGGATTTTAACCTCTTAATGCCAAACATGGTTTTGGCCTTCAGGACCAGGTACTTTTATATAACCAAGTTATTTGTTTGTTGTTATGTGTTTTATTATAACTGCATTCCAATAGCCATTACTTTTTTATTTTTCTGACAATCGAGCCATAGTTAAGTTTTCCTGGTTTCTATCTTGGATATATATTATTTATTGATTTTATTATGTATTTCAAAATAAACTTTTTTCTACTATGTGATAAAAATAAAAAGTTAAATGTTCCTTATAGATTATTACAATTGTGGCAGTGGCATATTTATATTTTGTTGTGGTTAACTTTTTTTTTTTACTTTTTTTTTGCTCCTTTTGGGACTTACAGCAAAAATCACTTGGTCACTCACATAATGCTTTGGAATACATATCTCAAAGTATCATTACATCTTTTATACTATGCTATTGATACTGAAGAAGCAGAGTTCAGCTTACCTGTGCTATAATGGCTTTTTGTGTTATAAATTCCATTGAAAAGCACTGACTAAGTTGAGGTCACATTCTGTGCCATAGTATCATGGTAGATAATCATATTTAGCTTTGCTACATCCTTATTATCAAGTAGGCAGAATCTTATATCAAACCTGGGGGCCATTATTAGGCCCATTGCTGTCATGATAACTAGAGATGGGCGAATCGATTCTAACGAAGTGGAATTCGTTTAGAATTTCAGGAAAACTTCGGTTCGGAACGATAATGTCGGAACTTTGGGGTACTGTCGGCGTGAACCGAAAGTGTGCTTTTGTTGATAAGAAATGGCTGCGAGCACATGGCGCTACAATGGGGCAAAGCCAATATGGGGAGGATGTAGACATTAGCATGCATGACATGTGCAGAGGTGAAGCCAAATCAGAGACCGGGGGATTCTGTGACGTCATCCGCACTTATTTAAGTACCGGGCGTGGACGCGGAGCGCACCATCTCTCACTGTGCTCATCAGGGAGGTGCTGATGGGCTGATTGCATCTTACTGAAGAATTGATTTTTATACAGCTATTTTTGTGGCGGCTGTCTCAGCTTGTCTCAGAGACTGTTCTCTTTATGTTCTATTTTAATTTTTTGGGGTAATGGATCCTGAAATCCAGTGTGCGTCCATGCCGCTGCATATTACATTCAATATCCAAGATGGGATTAAGCCAGTTCATGTTGTATTCATTTAAAGAAACAGCGTTTTTTACAATACCAAATACCACTTCATTTTTGGCAGCTGCTCAATTCTTTTGCACAATTTACATCCAGGGTTAATAAGGTGGTTTTGCTGTGTGCTGACCCCAAGAAAACCGTTTTCTTTTTCACCGCAAAAATATATAATTTTTTCCTGTAGCCTAATCACAAGCAAAGGTTAATTACAACTGTATTTCTAGTTGTGTGGTGTAGATAACACGTGCAATTGTAAAACGCTACAAAGCTCACTAGTTTTGTGAAGCGCCTTATTTGGCGCAATTTACATCCAGGGGTTATTAAGCGTTGTTTTGCTGGTGTGCTGACACCCAAGGAAACCGTCTTTTTTCAACGCCAAAATATCAAAATTTTCCTGTAGCCTATTCACAAGCAAAAAGGTTAATTACAACGGTATCCTCTTCTTGTGTGGCGTAGAAAACCACGCAATTGTAACACGCTACAAAGATACTATTTTGTGGGGCTCAATTTCTTTGGCGCAATTTACATCCAGGGGTTAATTAAGCGGTTGTTTTGCTGGTGTGCTGACCCCAGAAACGTCTTTTCAACGCCAAAATATATACATTTTTCCTGCTAAGCCTATTCACAAGCAAAGGTTAATTACAAACTGTATCTCTTGTTGTGTTGGCGTTAGAAAAAACACGCAATTGTAACAGGGCTACAAGCTACTATTTTGTGGGGTAATCAATACTTGGCGCACAATTTACATCCAGGGGTTACATAAGGTTGTTTTGCTGGTTGTGATGACCTAAGAAACCGTCTTTTTCAACGCCAAAATATATTACATTTTTCTGTAGCCTAATTCAATCAAGCAAGGTTAATTACAACTGTATCTCTTGTTGTGTGGCGTAGAAAACTCGCATTGTAACACCGCTACAAAGCTATAGTTTGTGCGGCTCAATTCTTTGGCGCAATTTACATCAGGGGTTAATAAGCGTTGTTTTGCTGGTGTGCTGGACAAAATAAACCGTCTTTTTAAACGCAAAAATATTATTAAATTTTTCTGTAGACCTATATGTCCGAAGGTTAATTAACGCATGTTTGTGCTTTTACATCTTAGTAAAACACAACAGTTGTTTTAAATCGACACATAAAAGTAAATTTTTCTGGCCATTTGTGGAGCGCAATTTAATCCAAAGGGTTACCCAAGCTTGTTACTGGGTTCATTTGGAGCTAAATAACAGGGTGTACTAATTTATCATATACAGATATAATCATCAAAAAGTGTCTGTACATTTAGACAAACAGTTATGTCAGTTAGGAGAGAGGTGGCAGGCTCCTGCCACCTGCGAGAAGTGAAAGTAGGACCCGCTCCTCTGCCGCCTCATCCAGCGCAGATAGAATGGCAGTGAGCCACAAAAACATTCTGAACATGGCCCAGGTAGCAAGACCACCAGAAGCGGGGACGTCGGCAGAGGGGTTCACATCGGTGAGGCCACAATGCCGCTGTCTTCTAGCGGCCGTGTGTTGTTCAGCAACCCATGGGTTCTTGATGGTGAATGGTCATCCTATTCCTCCCTGATGACATATGACAACCCCAGCCCAAGAGTTGGTGGGAACCTCAGACCACAACCATTTAGTTGGCATGGCCCGGAGCGGTCAGCGGCCCTCACTTGTCCTCAGCCCGCCTCTGTCCCTCGGATCCCTCAGCCAGAAGATTACTATGTGGTCTGGGGCTCAGCGCCACTATATGCGAGGATGAAAATTTGAGGAGGGTAGTCAGCAGCTACTTGGCAGCGAAACAGAAATGGGGGCCAATATCGCCTGCTTCTTGCAGTAGCGGCAAAAGCTTTAGATGTGTGTGAGTAGGTGGCATGGGGAGGTTCATTGTTGTGAGATCGGTCAGCCTTGGCATACAAGAACGGTGATGAGGACAGCAGTGACGATGAAACACAAATAGATGATGGATGTAGCCGACAGCACTTGGGAGCGACGTGAGGTAAGGGCTTCTTCATCATCAGGAGAAGAGGGCATCAGCTTGCGCGTTCAGGCAGAAGCGCAGCCAGCAAAGTGGGTCGTGTGGCCGTGAGTCAGCAGGATAGCAGCAGTGTTGAGGTCGGGAAGCAAGCGGCACGGGGTAAAAAACCCGCTTCGACAGTACAAGAAAGTTAGCAGCCACAGGGGCTCAGCGATTGGCAGCGACGGCAGAGTAGTCACTCAGTGCGGAGCGTTGGGGTAAAATCGATACTCTGGCGGTGTGTCAGTTCTTTGGCTAAGGACACAGGCAGGAGCCGAATATGGGTACTATGTGTATCTGTGGGCAGAACGTGAAGCGTGCGCCAGGGAGCTCTCGTTGGGCACCACGGCTGGTTCAAAAATGGCAGCGCTCCATCGGTGGCCTGGGAGAAAAGTGGCTCAGATGTGGTGTCCATCTGCTACCGCTGCAACAGCAGCAGCGCCCAGTGCATGCATGCCATTGCAGCCCAGTCAACAGGCTCACCACCTCTTGCAGAAGGGAGCTGTTTCTCTTTGACATCATCCTCCCGGTCAGATGGCTCCTGTCCTCGCTACTCATCGGCGCCAGCAGTCGTTCAGCCGAGGCGTTTGCAAGAGACAACAGTTTGGGTCCAACCATCCCTAAGGTGCAGAAGCAGCTGACTGTGCTCCTGTCCAAGTTGTGGTACTGCAGTCCCCTCCTTTCCAAACATGGTGGACCTCTGCACGTTCACGAGAACTAATTGCTTGTGTCGAGCCGAGATGGAGGGTTCCAAGCCGTAATTTCTTTCAAAAAGGCAGTACCAGCACCTTCATAATTATGCAGAAAAGAAGGTGGGTCAGTCCTTGAGTTATCGGTTTCTTCCAAGGTGCATGGTAAGCGCCGGGACATCTGGAGCTGTAATACAGGTCAGGGCAAGTACATGTCCTTTTACGGCCCCCATGGGGAATGTGCTTCCAGCCCAGGGCTGAACAACTTGACAGGAGACGACCGCTTTCTCTCCAGTTGTCAAACTGCTAGCACCTGCGCCACAATGTCGCCTACATCTCTCCCTCCACCACCACCACCATTCTCAGATCCACAAGTACGTCTCCATCATACCCCCCCCCCCCCCCCCCCCCCCCCCCATGTGTAGGGCACGAGCGGTGTCAGCCATTTCTACACCTGGTTGCCTCGTTGCGAAACAAAGTCACACAGGGGAGGAAATGCTCCGTCGTCATGCTAGCAATGGAAATCGATGTGTGGCATTATCCGCGCCAACTGCCAATCGGTAACCATGGGTTATAGGGACAGTGGAGGGGGAACATGGTGTCAGCGCAGTGCACCGTGGAGGGATGGTCCATTGCGCCCTGCATGGCGCAGTGTTCAATCTGGTCGTGCTGTCGTGAACAGGGTCTGAAGTCTTCACCGATATCAGAACATTCTGAAAAGGCCAGAAAACTGGTGCATGCATCTTTATCCATTCGTACAAGCCAGGAAACACCCTCCTCGGTTGCAGCGCCGACACGGCCTCCCAACACACTCTGATATACGACTGTTTCCACCCGCTGTATTCCAGCCTGCACATGTTGGACTGACTGTTATGAACAGAGATAAGGCCATTTACGATTTTTTGATGATACAGGCTACAGAAGTACTCCCCTTGTGTAACACTTTGTTTAATGTCAGCCTGTGGCAGCTCATGCGTGACACCTGCGTTTGTTGAGGCATACGAGGAGGCGACGTTATTTGATCAGTCGCCAGGGACCTACGGGATGTAATAACGTCATTCCACTGCTTCATGTCATGGAGCAGATGCTGAAAAATCTGTCTGGGCAGAGGACTGGAGACTTGGCGACTACATCTCGTGGCCACATGAGTCCGGTGGGGACTGGAGGAGGAGGAGGACATTGGAGCAGAAGCATTGTCTGGTGGAATGAGCGGGATTTCTACCCAGGTGACAAGAGAGGAGGAGCAGGAGCAGCTGGAGGAGGTGGATGGAGATGAGGAAGACGGGGCAGATGACCCCCAAGCACCGTGGCAGTATACAGTGGAAATGGAGGCAGGGAGCCCCTCGGAGTCACTTGTGCAGATGGCCCGCAGCATGCTTATTTGCCTGGCTAGTGACAGCCGAATAGTCAGCATCCGGCAGAGGGATGACTTCTGGCTCTCCACCCTATTGGACCCTCGCTACCGGTCCAACATGGGAGCCTTTTTCCAAGCTATTGAGAGGGAAGACAAACTAAAATTCTATAGGGAAATCCTCCATAATCATTTGGCCGCTGCCTATGTGCGGCTTCATCCCTCCTCTGACAGGTCTGACCGGGGGGGGTTCCTCAGCGCTCACGTACTACTGCCGCGGCTGCTGGGGGAAGGTGGGGGGGTAGGAGCAGTACCAGCTCCATCAGTAGTAACCTAAGTCTGGAGTCACTGATGAGCAGCTTCCTTCACCCACCTAGTGTGGAGGGCAGTTGCCAGCAGAAGCAGCAGCAGGACCTGGAGCAGTCCCTGAACCAACAGGTTGTGGCCTACTTGGACAGCATTCTGCCACCTCAGTTAGAAGATCCACTGGACTACTGGGCAGCCAAACTGGATGTGTGGCCGCAACTTGCCGAGTTTGCAGTGGAGAAGCTGTCCTGCCCGGCCAGTAGTGTGGCATCAGAGCGGGTGTTCAGTGCGGCGGGGGCAATCGTTACCCCAAGGAGAACCCGCTTGTCCACGGGAAATGTGGAACGACTGACCTTTGTCAAGATGAATCAGGCGTGGATCTTCTACACACCAATGCCTTAGGCGTCAGTCTGAGTTCAAACTACCTGCCTCAGCCACTATTCTGATGCTACCACCAGCCTGATGCCACACATCTGCTGACAGTTTCTCCATCTGCCTACCACCATCTTTACCAGGGACTGGTATTGCCACCCACCTCAACATTCTGTCATTGTGCCACTCTATGACCTCATGCTGCTGCTGCTGTTGCTGCCGCGGCCACCTCCACACTGTGTCCTTGTGCCCCTCCCTGACCTCCTGCTGATGCTCCTGCCGCCGTCCCCTCAACTCTCGGTCATAGTGCCCCTCTGTGGCATACTCCTTTTTTTGCCACCTCCAGAATGTGATTGTGCCACTGTCTGACCTCATGCGGCTGCTGTGGCTGCTGCCGTGTCCTCCACACTATGTCATTGTGCCACTGTCTGACCTCATGCTGCTGCTGTGGCTGCTGCCATGTCCTCCACACTGTGTCATTGTGCCACCCCCTGACCTCATGTTGTTTGCCCCGTGGGTCCCTCCACTTTCGTAAATTGTCCCCACTCTGGGGGCCAAAATACTTTTTTGCCCACCACCAGAATGTCTTTGGGGCCCTGCCTAAACCTCATGCTGTTTGGCCGCCGTGACCTCTGTCTCAGTCATTGTCCCCCACTGTGGTTTTTCCCCTCCTTTTTTGCCACCTACAGAAGGTCATTGTGAAAATGCCGGACCTAAATGCTGCTGCTGTTGTGACCTTCTACACTGGTGATTGTGCCACTCTGGGGCCCCTTCCCTGTTTTGCCACCCCCAAGAATGTCATTCCCCCAAACTGCCTGCCTATACGGGCTCCGCCTTTGCCCTCCGTTTCTCAGCCCCTTGTGCCACCTTTTGGCTTCCTCCCTTTTTTTCCCACCTTCAGTTTGTTATTGTGCCCCCAGCCTGCCTCATATGCTGCTGTTGTGACCCAAAAACTGTTTTGTTTGGGTCCCCACTCTGGGGCCTTTAATACTTTTTTGGGCCACCCCCAGAATGTCATTGTGCCACTGCCTAAACCTCTTGCTGCTGCTTTTTGTGACCTCTACCCCGTGGGGATTGTGCCACCTGGGGCCCTAATACGTTTTGCCACCTCCAAAATTGTCATTGTGCCACTCCCTTTTGGCCCTCATGCTGCCGCTGTTTTTTCCCTCAAACCCTTGTGTGTTGTGCCACTCTGTGGCCTAAAAATTTTTTGCCGCCTCCAAAATTTTTCCTTTTGTCCACTGCCTGCCCTCATGCTGCTGCTGGGGCTGCTCCCGGGGTCCCCAAACACGTTTTTTTTGTGCCACTTTTTGACCTCTTGTGCTGCTGTGGCTGCTGCCGTGCCCTCCACACGTGTCTTGGCCACGGGCCTTTGACCTCATGTGCTCCCCGGCCGTACCTCCCGCTTTTTCAGTCATTGTCCCCATTCTGTGGTTTCCCCCTTTTTTTGGGCCACCTCCGAATGTCAATGTGCCACAAACCTTCCCTCATGTTTGCTTGTGGCTGCCCCGTAAACCATACATCTGCACTAATGTTGCCCCCTGAGCTCCCCCAGCTTGTTTTTTTCCCCCTTTTCCGCGGGTTTTTGCCCTTATCAGGGCCAAACTTTTCCCGCTTAAATTTTTTTTTGGTTTCCATTTTTTCCCCTTTTTAAGTGCCCGGGGAAATTTTTTATAGTGAATCGTTTCTAAGAGCGGCGGCATTCATTTTGCGTGTCAAAAACTAAAACAAAAACATTGAAAATAAAACCAAAAACCAACCCCCTCTGCATATTTTAAGCATGGAACAACGTTCAACAGCCCCCTGCAGGCTCTGGGGCACCCCTGGAAAAAAGCTGTTTTTTTAACCCGTGTTCCGTGCCAAAGTAATTCGGGGGGGGAAAAAAATTTTGTGGGGGAAAAATTTTTCTTTCGAGTGACCCAAAAGGGAATTTTTTGGAAAAAAATTTCCCCCATCTTTTATTTAAAATTTATAGCTTGCTTAGCGGTCCATTATGAATTGGGTTCTTTAAAACAAACTTCTACTCAGATTGGGAGCTGGGAAGAAAATTTGCTGAGGTACCATTTAAAAGTCTCCGCATTTTTCAACACGGGGGAACATCCCCCCTACGGCAGCATGCCTTTTTTTTAAAAATACGCTGGCTACTTTGGAAGGAATTAAAAAATCGGTTGGTTTGTCATATGGGAATTCAAAATATCCCCCCTCTATGGGAACACGGGGAATTTCAAGGGGGGAAAAAAAATTTTGGGTTTGGGGTTCCCAAAAAGGTGGGGGGGATGCAGGGATACTTTTCCAGTGATGATCTTTTTAAATCCGAGAGAAAACAATAAAAAACCTTTGAAAAATTTTTTAAAATGAATTTTTTAAACCCCCCGGTTTTTCCCTCCCCCCTTAAATATCAAACAAATTAAATGTTCTGCTTTTCAAAAAAACTTAGAGATTTGGGTAAAGAACTTTGCCCGGAAATGCTTTTTTTTGACTTATGGAAAAAAAAAATAAAACACAGGATTTTTCCATCCCCAAAACCTTTAAATGCTTTAATAAAGACAAGTATATCAAAATGATGCGGGGGATGGCTTTTAAGAAATTATTATTATTTTTAATTTTTTATTATTATTATTTTTTTTTAGAGCCCCATTAATTCCGGGGCGCGTACATTCAAGGGGGTTCCCAAACTTTAAACATAAGTAAAAAAAAGGGTTGGGGGCGGGACATTTTGTGAAAATTTCAACTGGAAAGATGGGAGAGAACCCTCCCCGGGAAGGCTTAAAAATCTAAAAGGGGAGGGGGGGAAAAGGGACAGAAGGGGGGGGCCAGACATGTTTGGGGGGGGTTGGGGTGACAGAATGGGGTCTAAGTTTATGGGCCCTTCCTGAAGGGAGGGGTTTTCCCCAGGGTGTTTTTGAAGGGGTGAAAGGGGAGGAGATTTGGGAGGTGGTTGGGCAGTGATTTCCAGAGTGTGGGGGAAGCAGGGGGGGAAAAAAATTTTTTGGAACGGTTGTGTAAGAGTGTTAAGGGGAGAGCAGAAAAAAGGGTCCTGGGGGCCCGGAGATTGCGTGAGGGGGAGTATCGGGAAATTTTTAGGGCAAAGGTACGGAGGGGAGAGGTTATGGGAGCCTTGTAGGTCAGGGGAAAGAAAACTTGAAGTGAATTCGCGGGGGCAAGGGGAAACCCCAGTGAAGGGTTTGGCAGAGGGGAGAGGCGGGGTAAGCAGGAAGAGGTGGAAAAAGAGGGGGCGGCAGAGTTGATGAGGGAAATTAAAGGGGGAAGCAAGGGGTGCTAGACGGGAGGCCACATGAAGGATTTTTAAAAAAAATTCTAGGCGGGAGTTTGACAAGGGCTGGACCAGCATTTTTGTTTTGTCGGGGTTTTGAGGAAAGGGAAGGATTCGTTAAAATTTTCAGGTGGAGGCGGCAGGCGGGGGTGAGGGTTTGGGAGTGTGGTTTAAAAGGAAAAAAGGGGAGTCAAGGGTTTTTTCCCAAAGGCAGGGAAACTTGGGGGAAACGGGTTAAAAGGGGTGGAAGCCGTTGACGGGAAAATAGAGAATCTGGTGGGGGATGGAGTGGGAGGGGGGGAAAGATAAGAATTCCGTTTTTTCTCTACTTTTAAGTTTTGGGGAGACGGGAGGAGAGGGGAGTAAAGGCTAGGTAGGGGAATTAGCCTTGGGAAATAATTGGGGATGGAGTGCAGTGCCCCAAAAAATTTTTCATCAACGAAGTATGGCGTGAAACATACTTTAAAATACCCCCCAAAAACGGCCTATTTGCTTTTTTACATACCTCCCTCACCTGTTTTCCAAATAAAAATTTTAAAAGGGGCCTGCCCAAAATGTGGCAGAGCCCAAATCCAATTTTATTTTCTTTGTCTATGGTTAAGTCCAAAGGTCAAAAATTCTGGGGCGATGGGAAGGAGCTAGTGTCACCCGCTGTGGGGGGGTCGGATATTCATGTCCCCAAGGGTTATATTTGCTACCCCGGGAGGGGAGATGCGGGAAAAGCATCGGTAGATCAAAAGGAACAAGATTTTTCCGGCTATAGAAATTTTCCCTCCTTAATGGGGGGGGCCCAAAAAGAGGAATCTTACCCAGGTTTAGAATCGGAAGGGGCCAAATATTGCAAGGAAATTTGAGCAAAGGAAAATTTTACCCCCCTAACAGATCGGGGTTAAATACTGAGCGACTTTTAAAGAGGCTATGGAAAAAACCACTTTTTTAAGAAATGGAGACCATTTTTTTGAAAAAGTTCTACACTCAACAGGAGATAGATAAATTGATTTTTTATCTTTCCAATATACAAAATGTTTCCCCTTTTTCGGAAGCTCAAATGGGGGGCTTTAAAGGAGGGATACAAACCCTATAAAAACAAGGGCTAAGTAACCTTAATAATTTAAAGGGCATGACAAAAAATTTTTCCCTGGTGGGTTTAAATGTTGAATTTTTTTGTTTTTGTTTTTAAAAAGGGAATTTTTAATTTTTTCAAAAAAGTATTCCCTAAGCGGTTTTAGGACAACAAAAGGGAAAAAATTTTTTTTTTATTCGTTTTTTTACCCGTGTAAGTTTAGTTGTAAAAAAAGTGTATGGTGTAGTTTATATGAATATTATTTGGAGATATTCGGGGAGCCCCTTTCATCGACTTTATATTTGGTATATGTTTTGACATAAAAAAATTTGGGAAACCCAAAATTTCCCGAAATTTTAGTGTTATTTTTACAAATGTGGGTGATAAATTTTATATTTTTTTTCTTTTATGATTCCAAAAAAAAATTTTTTTTAAAAAAAAAAAGGCCCGTGGGGCCCAAAGACAGAGTGTGAGGTCAAAAGGCAGCAGGGGCCCCATCAGAAGCATGAGGGGCAGACCTGGCAACAATGACACAGTGTGTAGGTCACGGCCCGCACCAAAAGCAAACCCCATGAGGTCAGACGTGGCCAATGACACAGGTGGGAGGCACGGCAGCAGCCACAGGGAGCAAACATGGGGTAAAACTTGGAACCCAAAGACACAGTGTGTATTTCCCGGGAGCAGCCACAGCAGCGCATTTAGGTTCGGGCAGTGGGACAATGAAAACATGTTTAGGTCATTTTTCAAAAACCACCGCAGCAGCATGAGGTCACACTGGCACAATGCATTTTGGGTTTGGGGGGCAAAAAAAAAGGAGTAGGGGGACAGGGGGGACAAAAGACAGAGTGGTAAAGGCATGGCAGCGCCAAAACAGCAGCATGAGGTCAGTCAGTGGCAAATGACTTTGGGGGTTTGGGAAAAAAAGGGTGGCCCCGAGTGGGACAAGACACATTTTGGAGGTCCCCCGGCGCCCGCCACGCAGGCATGGGGGTCAAAACAGTGGCACAATTAAAAGAGTTTTGGAGGGGCACGCAGCAGCCACGCCAGCATGAGGCAGAGAGTGGGCCCCAAAGACACGTGTGTAGGTTTAACGGGGAGCAGCCACAGAGCACATGGGGGTCAGACAGTGGCACAATGACAGATTTTTGTAGGTCAAAAAGGGCCCGCAGGGCCAAAAGCAGCCCGCATTTTAGGTTTAGGGAGGGGCACAATTCCCTTCTGGGGGTGGCAAAAAAGGGTAGGCCAAAGATGGGCCCAAAGACCCAAGTGGGGGAGGCAAGGCGCACCACCCAAACAGCATGGGTCAGAAGTGGCCCCAATTGGCCCGATGTGTGGGAGGGGGTTTCAAGGGCCCGCAGCCAAAGCGCAATGAGGTAAGGGAGTGGCACAAGACCAAATTCTGGAGGTGGGAAAAACAGGTAGGCCCCCAAAATGGAACAAAGGAAAACAGTGTGGAGGTACGGCAGCGCCCCCCGGCACTGAAAAGAGGTCAGGCGTGAACCCCCAATGACAAATGGGGGTAGGTCACCAGCAGCCCCCAGCGCAGCATGAAAATCGGGGCAGTGGCACAAAAGACACAGGTGTAGGCAAAGGCAGCAGCCACAGCAGCGCTTTTGGGGCAGGCAGTGGCAAATTTACCTTCTGGGAAAAAGGGGAAAAAAACAGGAGTTTGGCCAAGAGGGGGCAATGCCAGTGTGGAGGTCACGGCAGCGCCCCAGCAGCAGCATGAGGTCAGACAGTGGGACAATGACACAAATGTTTTAGGGCACCCGGGAAACAGCCACAGCCGCAGCATTTAAGTCCCGACGTGGGACAATGACACAGTGTGTAGGTCCGGGAGCAGCCACAGCGCCCGCAAAGAGGTCAGGGAGTTTGGGACCCAAACACATTTGGAAGTGGCAAAAAAAAGGAGGGAGGCCACAGAGGGGACAATTTACACAAATGTGGAGGTCACGGGGACAGCCAAAGCCGCAGCATGAGGTCAGAAAGTTTACAATGACACATTTTGTGGTCCGGGAGCAGCCACAGCAGGGGCATGAGGTCAACAGGGCACAATGGGCACAGTGTTTAGGTCCCCGTCCAGCAGCCACAGCAGCACATGAGGGGCAGACGTGGTCCCAAAAAAAAGAGTGTGTATTTAAAGGGAGCAGCCACAGCACAGCCGAGGTCAGGGGAGTGGCACAATCACATTCTGGAGGGGGCAAAAAAAAGGGGGTAGGCCACAGAGGGGGGAAAAATGGGACAGTGTGGAGGTTTACGGCAGCAGCCACAGCAAACACTTTAGGGCAAAAGAGGGGGGCAAAAATGACAGAGTGTGGAGGTCACGGCAGGAAACCACACAGCAGCTGAGGTCAGGCGTGGCAAAAATGACCCTTCGGGAGGGGGGCCAAAAAACGGATTTTGGGCCCCAAGAGTGGGACTGACACATTGGGGGGGTCACGGGAGCACCCCCAGCAGCCATGAATCAGGCGTGGCACCCAATTTACACAGTGTGTAGGTCCCCGGGGCACCACGCAGCACATGAAGTCAGAAAAGTGGCCAAAAAAAGGGGCACAGTGTGGAGGTCATGGGGAGCAGCCACAGCCCCAGCATGAGGGCAGGGAGTGGAACAATCACTTTTTTATGTGGCAAAAAAAGGAGTTTGGCCACAGAGTGGGACAAAGGACACAGTGTGGAGGTAACCCGGGAGCAGACAAGCAAACAAACATGAGGTTTAGACATTTCAAATGGGAAAGTTTTGGAGGTTACGGGAGGGACCACCCGCAGCAGCATTTTGGGGGCAGGGCAGTGGACAATCACATTCTGGAAAAGGTGGGCCCCAAAAAACAGGAGTAGGGCCCCGAGTGGGGCAATTTACACGTTGGGAGGGCCGGGGAGCAGCCACGCAGCAGGGAAGAGGGCAGACAGTGGCACAAGACACAGTGTGTAGGTCCGGGGAAGGGGCCCAGCAGCAAAATGAGGTCGCAGTAAACCCCAATGACACAGTGTGGGAGGTCAGTCAGCAGCCCCCGCAGCAGCATGAAAGGGCCCGGGCAGTGGCACCCAATTTAAAAGTTTTGTAGTTCAAGGCACAGCCACGCAGCAGCTGAGGCCCGGCAGTGGCACAATACATTCTGGAGGGGGGGGCAAAAAAAAGGGGTAGGCCACAGAGGGGGGCAAAGGCACAGTGTGGAGGGCAGGCAGCAGCCAAAAAGCAGCCAAAGAGGTTTAGAGAGGGGGACAATTTACAGAGTTTTGGAGGTCACGGCCGCAGCCAAAGCAGCAGCATGAGGTTTGGGGAGTGGCCCCAATGCATTCGGGGTTTGGCAAAAAAGGGGAGGCCCCAGAGTGGGGCAATGACCCCCAGTGTGGAGGGCCCCCGGCACAGCCCCAGCAGCAGTTAGGTCAGGCCCGTGGGAAATGGGCACAGTGTTTAGGTCACGGCAGCAGCCACAGCAGCGCAGAAGTCGAGAGTGGCACCAATGACACAGTGTGTTGGTCTTTGGGAGCAGCCACAAACAGCAGCATGAAAGGGCGGCGGGGGAAAAAATCACATTCTGGATGTGGCAAAAAACAGGAGTAGCCAAAAAGTGGGCAATACAAAAGGGGTGGGGGTCACGGCAGCCCGACCAAAAAAGCGCAGCAGAGGTCAGACAGTGGGACAATGACAGAGTGGGAAGGGCACGGAGGGAGCCCACAAAGCAAAAGGGGGCCCCATGAGGTTTAGACAGTTTGGGACAAGAACAGGGGGGAGGTCCCGGCAGGGAAACCACAAACAGGAGCATGAGGTTCCCGGCAGTGAAACAATGAAAATTCGGGGGGGGGGTTTGGGAAAAAAAAAGGGGTAGGGGCCCCCAGGTTTGGGGCAATACCATTGTGGAGGTTTAAAGGGGCAGCCCCCCGCAGCAGCATGAGGTCAGGCAGTGGCACAATGACCAGTGTGTAGGGCACGGGAGCAGCCACCCGAGCAGTGAAGTCAACGTGGCACACTGACACCAGTGGTAGGTTCGGCAGCAGCCCCCAGCGCGCATGAGGTTTTAGGGGAGTGGCAAAATTTAAAATTTTTGGGAAAGTGGCAAAAACCCGGATTTAAAACCCCAGAGTGGGACAATGACCAGTGTGGAGGTCACGGGAGCAGCCCCCAGCAGCAGCTTAAGGCAGGGCAGTGGCACAATTTTCGAGTTGGGGGTCACGGGGAGAGACCCAGCAGCGCATGAGGTCAGACAGTGGGGACCCAAAAACACAGTGTGGAGGTCACGGCAAACAAACCAAAAGCAGCAGCAATTTAGGTTTAGACAGGGCCAATGACCCCAGTGTGTAGGTTTAAAGGGGAGCGAACAGCATGAGGTCAGACAGTGGGTTTCAAAAGACATTTTTGGAGGTGGCAAAAACAGTATTTGGCCACAGAGTGGGGACAATGACAGAGAGTGGGGGGGAAGGCGGGGGAGCACATGAGGTCGGAAAAGTGGGACAATGACACGTGTGTGGGGCAAAGGGAAACAGCCACAGCAAAACCCGCATGAGGTCAGGGCAAAAGGGGACAAAGACACATTTTGTAGGGCACCCGGGAGGGAGCCACAGGGGGGCGCATGAAGGGCCCGAAAAGTGGGAAATGCAAATTTTGGAAAGGGGGCAAAAATAGGAGTAGGGCCAAAAAATGGGACAAAGGGCAGAGTGTGTAGGTCACGGCAGCGCCAAAGCAGCAGCATGGGGGTCAGGGAAAATGGGACCCAAGACATTCCCCGGGGGTGGCCAAAAACAGGAGGAGGCCACAAGGGGGGGACAATGACACAATGTTTGGGGGCACGGCAGCCGCCCGCAACAGCATGAGGTCAGACAGTTGGGAAAAATTTACAGAAATGTGGAGGTCACGGCAGGGGGCCACAAGCAGCTGAGGTCAGGGCAGTGGACAAGGGGCACATGTGTATTCACCCGGGAGCAGCCACAAACAGCCAAACATGAGGCAACAGTGGCCAATACATTTTTGGAGGTGGCCAAAAAAAAGGAGTAGGGCCCCAGGTGGGACAATGACAGATGTGTAGGGCACAGCAGCAGCCACAGCGCAGCATGTGGTTCCCGCAGTGGCACAATTTACATTTTGGAGGGGCCCAAAAAAAAGGAGTAAGGGGCCCCAGAGGGGACAATGACAGAGTGTGTAGATCAAGGCAGCACACAGCGCGCATGAGGTCAGGCAGTAGCACAATCAAATTCTGGAGGTGGCAAAAACAGGAGTGGCCACAGAGTGGGGCAATTTACACAGTGTGGGGGTGACGGCAGTCCCCCACAGCAGCAGCATGAGGTCCCGCGTGGCACAAAAGAAAACAGTGGGTTTGGTCACGGCAGCAGCCACAGCACAGCATGAGGTCAGACATGGCACAATGCAGAGTTTGTAGGTCAAGGCAAAAGCCCCAGCAAAACATTAAAGATGGGCAGGCAGTAGCAAAATCACAATTTTGGGGGTGGCAAAAACAGGAGAGGCCCCAGAGTGGGACAATTGGCCGTGTGGAGGTTTACGGGAGCAGCCAAAAGCAGCAAAACATAGGTCAGACAGTGGCACAATGACAGAGTGTGGAAAGGGCCCGGGAAACAGCCACAGCAAACAAACATGAGGGTTTAAGGGGAGTGGACAAAAAAACCCTTCTGGGGTGGGGGGAAAAACAGGAATTGGGCCCCGAGTGGGACAAAGGGCACAGTGTGGAGGGCACGGCAGGCCCCAGCAGCACATGAGGGTCAGGCAGTTTGGGCCCAAAGACGGTAAAAGCAGAAGTTTATAAAACAACTAAAGGGTGGGGAAAAACCGGTAAAATTTGCAGGGCTTTTTTTTCAATATGGCAATTGCCGATAAAAATTTCCAAGGGGCAAACCCCCCCAAAAAAAACAGGATGAAAAGACGAGTTGCGGGGTTAAGCGTTTCGGGTGTAAAACCCCCCTTTTTCAATAAACAGGTAAAAATTTTACAGAACCCAAAATTTTATTTTAAAGAACCCTTTAAAAAGCTAAAACCCCAATCACCTGTTTGGGCGCTCGGGGTTTCCCCCACGATAAGCGGGGGTGCGAGCGTTTGGGGAATTTCTTTTTTGCCGGAAATACTCACGGACCTGCCCAAACAGCCAAAAGCCATGAAAGGGTTTCTGGCAAAACAAACTTCATTTTTGCTTTAAACAGAAGTTTGTAAAAAGAAACAAACCCAGAGCCAAACATGAGGGGGGCAACTAGATAAACATTGATATTACTTAAGTTTGGGGGCCCCACCTTTGGTATAGAAAAAGAAATTTTGATTTATTTGCTGTTCTTAAAGACATCAACAAGTTTATTAGAAACCTTACCTTGAGACGACATTTCTGGGAGGATCCAAGTGCGTCTGAGACTCCACATTCTTCTTCTATTTCTAATTCTGGGACTAAACCAACTAATGAATATTCGCAACTGTTATTTAAGGAACAAATGACTCTCATATCTTTGCAGATGTTATCAGAAGATTCAGAGAATGGCACTGGGGTGGATACTGTGAATAATCCTTTCATCACTTCCAACAGAGACTTTATCCGATTCACTCTCGAGCCCCCATCATGGATCATTTTTAAAAATAGAAATGGAAAATGAATTGAGGACATTATCGGACACTGTTCCCTCCAGCCATAAATACCTTAATTTATCTGACAAACAACGTGCCGCCCTGAAACAGCTTCTTGCCAATAAAGATCTTGTTATAAAGATGGCGGATAAGGGCGGCACGGTGGTTGTTATGAATAAGGGGGATTACATCAATTCCATGTCCATTCTCCTCACTGACCATTCTACCTATCGTAAACTAAAGGAAGATCCCACCATGAAATATCAAGCTGAGCTGAAATAGGATCTTAGAAGAGGGCCTATCGTTAGGGGTTCTGACACAAAAGGAGGTAGATTATATTAAAGTGGAACAACCTGTCACACCTATCATGTACGGTCTACCAAAAATACATAAGAACAGTATTACACCCCCCATGCGCCCAATTGTGTCGGGTATAGGATTGTTATTGGAAAGACTGTGCCAGTGGGCTGACTCGTTTCTTCAGCCGCTGGTTCAGGGAATACCTGGTTATCTACGTGATACCAGAGATGTTCTGGCTAGTATGGAGGAGATTATATGGGAAAACAACATGTCCTGGGTGGGTTTGCGATTCTGAGCCCACTCTATACTAGCATCCCACACCATATTGCTATTTTGGCTCTAGAATTTCATCTTTTCACTCGCAGCAATTATTCACAGGATTTGTCCCATTTCATTATCTCCACCATACAATTTCTAATGACACACAACTTCTTCTGGTTTAATGATGCCTACTACTTGCAGTTGAGAGGTGTTTCTATGGGGGCAAAGTTTTCCCCATCACTAGCGAATTTAGTAGTTGCATGGTGGGAACACATGTATATTTATACGGAGGACAATCCATTTTTAGAGTGCATTACTTGGTACGGCAGATACATCGACGACCTCCTGTTTATTTGGAGGGGTGATGTGTCTGCCGTACAAACATTTTTGGAATATATCAACAATAACCCCATAAATCTTAGGTTCACTGGTACTATTGATGCACATGAAATAAATTTTCTGGATCTTACTCTTATAGGACAACCCAATCAGATTATCATTACAAAAACTTATCGCAGACCCACATCCGGCAATACAATTCTGCACTTCCATAGTTTTCATCCAAAAAGACACTAACATCTATACCTGTAGGTGAAAATATGCAGGGCAAAACTAATTGCAGCCGGCAAATTGATTTCAGACAGAAGGACATCGGGTTTGTCAAGACTTAGGACTAGGGGTATCCCAAATGGACACTCCCCCCCTGGGCTGTTAATAAAGTCAGAAATAAGGATAGACGATCACTTTTACAGATAGGTGATACCAAATTGTCCACCACAAACAAATCAATGTCCTCCCACCCTTAGTCATTGATTCTACCATCAATCCCCCCAAATCAAAAGTATTTTTTTAAAAAACATCTCTCTATTCTCAACCAAATCCTATCCTCCATTCAATTTGGCTGACGGATGTAAGTTGTTACTAGAAAAAACCCCTCACTTTTGAGCAATATCTTGCCCCCCAAACCCGATTTTCACCATAAATAAAAGAAACATACCTGGCTCCATAATTTAAAGGCTTTTTCAGGGGTGGATCTAATCCATGCAGAACATGCCAGGTTCGCTATAGTTAAAACCCAAAAAATTCTCCCCAAAACTAACAATACTAAACTTGTTTTTCCGATTAAAAATACATTAATTGTAACTCACGTTCGTGATCTACCTAGCCATGTGTACTCTCTGTAAACTCGCTAGTGGGAAGTACCGCACGTCGTCTAAAAACTAGATTTTTAGAACATCTTAACGACATCACCAGTACATCTATCCGCAATCGTTCTAGTTTATCACAACATTTTAGAGACATACACAATAGCAAATATGCAGGATTGAAAATCATAGGTATTGACAGGATCAATAGGCCAACACGAGGAGGTGATTTGACAAACATGCTCCATGATCGTGAAGCCTATTGGATTCTAACATTGAATACCATACACCCACAAGGATTGAATAGTAAGAAGGAAATTATGTTTCACTATTAATTGTATTATCTATTGGGTAACATTTTTCATCTATTTAATTTGTATCAATGTTTATACTAGTTGCCTCCCTCACTGTTTGGCTCTCGGTGGTGCGCTTTACAAACTTATCGAGTAGCTAAAATGCATGTTTTGTTTTGCCAGTACCCTTTCATGGCTTTCTGGCTGTTGTGCGCAGGTCCGTGACGTATTTCCGGCACACACTGTATTGCTGGAAACGTCTCGCACGCCGCTTATTGTAGGAACTCCGAGCGTCCAACAGGTGAGTGGGTTTTAGCTCTTTACTGTTCTTATATATAGTTGGTCTGTATATTGCTTACCTTGTTATGATTAAGGGTGTTTTCACACCCGAAACGCGTTGACCGCAACTCGTCTTTTTCATCCTGTCTTTTCTGGGGGATGCTACCTGGAATTTTATCGGCAATTGCCATATTGAAATAAAGCCTTGCAATTTTAGCCGGCTTTCCGTCCTTTAGTTGCTGTATCAACTTCTGCTTTTACACGTTGTCTACACGCTCTCCAGGCGGGATACGAGCACAGGACGGTCCGGCGACTGACATTAATGGGTGAGCTGGCTGAATGTTGTTTTTTGCCTGATAGCTAAGTGGCACAATGACATATTGTGTAGGTCACGGCAGCAGCCACAGCAGCAGCATGAAGTCAGACAGTGGCACAATGACACAGTGTGTAGGTCACGGCAGCAGCCACAGCAGCAGCATGAGGTCAGGCAGTGGCACAATCACATTCTGGATGTGGCAAAAACAGGAGTAGGCCACAGAGTGGGACAATGACACAGTGTGGAGGTCACGGCAGCAGCCACAGCAGCAGCATGAGGTCAGACAGTGGCACAATGACAGAGTGTGGAGGTCACGGCAGCAGCCACAGCAGCAGCATGAGGTCAGACAGTGGCACAATGACACAGTGTGGAGGTCACGGCAGCAGCATGAGGTCAGGCAGTGGCACAATGACATTCTGGAGGTGGCAAAAACAGGAGTAGGCCACAGAGTGGGACAATGACACAGTGTGGAGGTCACGGCAGCAGCCACAGCAGCAGCATGAGGTCAGACAGTGGCACAATGACACAGTGTGTAGGTCACGGCAGCAGCAGCATGAGGTCAGACAGTGGCACAATGACATTCTGGAGGTGGCAAAACAGTAGTAGGCCACAGAGTGGCACAATGACAGAGAGTGGAGGTGACGGCGGCAGCAGCATGAGGTCAGACAGTGGCACAATGACATTCTGGAGGTGGCAAAAACAGGAATAGGCCACAGAGTGGCACAATGACACAGTGTCTAGGTCACGGCAGCAGCCACAGCAGCAGCATGAGGTCAGAAAGTGGCACAATCACATTCGGGAGGGGGAAAAAAAATGGGTAGGCCACAGGTGGCACAATGAAAGGAGTGGGGGTGAGGCAGCAGGGCAACAGAATGGGGTCAGGAGTGGCACAATGAACAGTGTGGAGGTCAGGGCGCACCGCAGCAGCATGAGGTCAGACAGGGGCACAAGACAGAGTGGGAGGTGGGGGGCAATCCAGTCCCGGGTAAAAGGGTTTGGGTGGAAAAAATGGGAAACTGCCCAAAGAGTGTGACATCGGGGGGTGGGGGGCATCAGAAAAGTGGCGAGGGGGTATTTTGAACCCAGATATTTTCACATTTTGGGGAGGCGTATGGTGTGTATTTAGGCTAAGTCTTGGTGTGGGGAAACCCGGGCCGACCCACGCCTGATTTTTTAAAAAGGGGCATCTTTCCCAATTTTCCCTTTGGAAAAAGGGGGTTCCCCTTTGGGGGTAACGAGGGACACCCGCTTGACCCACACTAGGGCCAGGCGGACGCTTCCACTGAAAAATGGGCAGTTGCGGCCACAAAAAGTTTGGCTGCCCAGTAGTCCAGGGATCTTCAAAAGGGGTGGCAGAGTGTTTTCCAAGTAGGCCACCACCCTTTTGGTTCAGGGTCTCCCATGTCCTGTGGATGGCGATGCCCTCCTACTGGCGGTGAAGGAAGCGCTCACATGTCCAGACTTTGGGTGTTGATGGAGGGGTACTGCTCTACCCCCCCCTTCCCCCCGGGCCGGATAGTAGTACGTGAGCGTTGAAGAACCCCCGGCAACCTGTCGAGGGGGACATGCCGCACATGGGGCGGCCAACGATACGGAGGATTTCCCTATAGTTTTTGAGCTTGCCTCCCTCTCAATAGGGGGAAAAAAGGCTCCCATTTTTGGACCGGTAGCGAGGGTCCAATAGGGTGGAAGCCAGAATCATCCCTCGCCGTTCTGATATTGGCTGTCACTAGCCAGGAAATCAGCAGCTGCGGGCCATCTGCAAATGACTCCGAGGCGCCCCCTGCCCCTCTCCACTGTTTCTCCCAGGGTGCTTGGGGTCCTCCCTCGCTTCCTCATAATTCTAGCTCCTCCAGCGCTCCTGCTCTCCTTTTGTCCCGGGGTAGAAAATCCATCTTTTCCCCGACAATGCTTCGAATGCCTCCTCCTCCTCCTTTCATTCCCCAAAGGACTCATGTGGCCGCGAGAGTAGTTCCCACGTCTCCACCCCCTGCCCAGACGATTTTCGCATCCTTTTCCCAGGACTGAGCAGTGGAATGACTTATTCATCCCGTAGTCGGGTGACACAAATAACTTTGCCCTTTGAATGGCCTCAAAAAGGGGGTTGTCACGCTGAGTCCCATGGCTGAATCAAAGTTAACGGGGGGAGTATTCGTTGCCGGGGATCATCAAAAAATCGTTAAGGGCTTTCTCTGTTCTACGTGGTCCAAAAAGTGCAGGCTGGAATTCCAGAGGTGGAAACATCGCATATCGAGGTGTTGGGGGGGGCGTTGCCGCTGCAACTCGGGAGGGTGTTCCGGCTTTGTACGAATGGATAAAGGCATGCACAGTTTCCTGGCCCTTTTTTTGAATGTTTGGACGGTGGAAGCTTCAGGAACCTTTTCACAACCAATTGAACATGTGCGCCATGCGGGGGCATGACCATCCCTACCGGTGCAGCGCGGACCCATGTTCCTCCCTTGCCGTCACCTGGTTTTGATTTGCGTTGGGGCCCGGGAAAGCCACACATCGATTTCTTGCTGAAAGTAAAAAGCGGAGCAGTTCCTCCCTGTGGACTTCGTTCACCGAGGCAACCCAGGTGTAGAACTGCGTGAAAACCGCTGTGCCCTACAAAATGTGGTTGATGGAGCAGTACTTGTGGAGGTGAGGGGGGTGGTTGAAGGGGGAGGAGGATGCGGACATTGGCGCGGAGCAGCATTTTGACAACGTGGAGGAGAAAGCGGCGTTCCGGGTCCATGTCGTTAGTGTGCCTGGGCCGGAAGCACATTCACCCAGTGGGCCGTAAAGGACATGTACTGGCCCTGACCGTAGTTACAGCTCCAGACGTCCGCGCTGCTGTGCACCTTGGAACAAACCGATAAGCCAAGGACTGGCCCACCTTCTGTTCTACATATTTTATGAAGTGCTGGTACTGCCTTTTTGGAGAAGAAATAACGGCTTGGAACTCCCATCTCGGCTCGGCACAAGCCATTAGTTTTCTGAACGGTGCAGAGTCCACCATTTGGAAAGGGAGGGACTGCAGTACCAACAACTTGGAAAAGGGTGCAACGGTCAGCTGCGCACTTAGGATGGGTTGGACGCATACTGTTGTCTCTTTGCAATCGCCTCACTAAAACGACTGCTGGCGCAATGAGTAGCGAGGAGAGGGCATTGGACCGGGAGATGATGTCAAAGAGAAACGCTCCCTTCTGCAGAGGTGGTGGAGCCTTGATGGCTGCAATGGCATGCATACCACTGGGCGCTGCTGCTGCTGCTGTTGCTGCGGCGGCAGGATGGACCACCACATCTGAGCCACGTTTCTCCCAGGCCACAATGTCTGTAAATATGCATCAAAATTACAAAATTTTTACTATGAGAATACATTCATAAATTCCCCTAAGTAGCCAGTTAATTTCTTGGGTATTAGAAAAGGCGGAAGGATAAAATACTCCAACAAAGTAAAGATTTTAAGTTTCTAAATTAAGTAACATGCTTATGTAATAAAGTAGAAAGGTTTCAACAATATAGTCAAAAAGATAAAACATCAAGAAAATGTAGCAAATTAGAGAAATGTACAAACCTGTTTAGATTTCACTGCATTAAGTTCAGTTATCCTTAAGTATATTTATGCTTCTGTCATATTTGAAATATGTTTTGCATCTTAAGAGCATTTTCTTATTTATTGCTGGGAACATTGTGCATAGAACTGTTTGGCTGTGAAGAATACATATAATTCAAGTTTTCATTTTTCTTTGACATGATATGGTATGCTGCTTCTGTAAAATCTATTTTAGCAATATATATTTTACTGTGATGAGCTGTTGGCAGTAATTGGAGCAAGGATTAACTCATTTTGCAGACTGAGAATTATTTGGCCAGCTATTCTGGTAGCAGATTCTCTTATCATAAAAAAAGGATTAATTAACATGAGGTGTTATTATCTTCAGATTTGGTATAGATATTTGCTCCTATACAGAATGGTTTTATTTTACTTAGACAACATTCTTCCATTATACTTTATTTGTTAGAATATGTATGCTTCAACTGTATTCATGTTTTGTATTAATCTTTTTCTTTTGTGGTTTTCCCATTCTGGGAAAAAGTTTAAAAGGCACATACTTCCTACTTGCTATGAATGAATAAATATTGTCATGGATTTATTAAGTAATGTTTACCAGTTGTCTGGTGTTAAAACCTCATGAAAAATAAATTCTACCTTTTAGTGGTGTTATGCCCCTTTCATCCCTTTCTTAAAATGTGCGTGGGGTTCAGTGAAAGAGTGTGTATTCTCCCCCAATCTGACATATTCAGTACGATTTAGGATAGAAAATATCCTAAATTATAGATAAAATATACTTTAGTTTACAGTTAGACTACAGTTTTAGGTGGGTTGTTATATATCTGGTGCATCCTGCTCCTATGCCTTTTTTTTTTTTACTAAACATGGGACCCCAGTCCATATTAATTTACCTAATTGTTTCTCATTTACTGGCCTGCTACATTGGATAATCTACTATTTTATTATGCAATCTACTGATAGGATTTCATTGTTATGATAAATCCACCATACAGTACAAAATAGAGCTAAACCATTAAGCTTTGTAATCCCGAAGCAGTGACATAATTCTTTCAGATAGCATGATACTCTATCTCGTGGATTGGTTAACAAAAAATTGGACACCAAAGACTAATCCAGTGGACACAACTAACCTGACTAGTGATCAGGGGAAAACATTTATTTAACATGTCATAGTTCTGTGAAATATCACACTTCACTTAGCCATGCTGTAGTGAACAAAAATTTCTGATCACAAGTTGCCCACTGCTGGGAACAAATGCAATAAGTTATAATAGGGCCACAGAAGGGAAATGAGGCATTACATGTTACCCACTGAAGTTTGTAATAGTTTCTATTAACACACAATTCTGTAAAAGAGCATTTGAAAATATTTGTTTTCCAAACAAAACTTTTAGACCACTTTGACACCTTAGGATGCAATTAACAAAGAGCACTCTTAATGTTGGAATAATACATGCATACCTGCATTTTCAGTTCATGTGCTTTAATCCAATATTGGAGGATATCTATTAGTCAGGGCTACAAGTTTCTAAGCCTTATGCAATCTATCGTGTTTAGATCTAGACCTATTTAGTCCATTTTGATGTATGGATAAGTGAAAAAGGATACAATCCTCCCTGATGTATTTTCAAAGATCATTTTGGTCTACTTAAATTTTACTATTTGGATATGACAAATGTCTAAACATTGTTAAAGGTCTGATTATGAGACTTTCCCTCCACACTTCAGAGATAGGAATGTTTTTATTCACTAATAAACTGATCAACATGAGCCACGTGTTAGCAAACAAAGCTTGATAAGATGGGAAGGAAAGACTGTGTTCATTAGTATTGAAGGAAATGGCATTAATTGATGAAACAGATGCATGGGTTAGAAGAGAAGATTAGATGGTGAAAAGAATTGGTAGATGGATGCTGGTATGAATATCTAAGTATTCTATACGTTCATCCATAACCTTCTGAGAAATAGTTGTCATATTTACTGTCTCTGGGACCAAAATCTGAATAAAGACTTCATCTCTGGAAAAGAACCAAGTTTAAACTAAAGTTTTAACTGGTGGTGGTAAAATGTGGACACATTCTATAGCTCTCTCTACAAACATTATAGAGAGCAACAAGATCATCTCCCTCTGATAATTATAATTACTTTTTCTTCTTCTTCGATAAGTCAAACACAGTTTGCATTTTACAATAAATTAATAATTGCTTATTGAAAAAGTATTGGATTCACAGATTAAATTTCTTTCATAGTAGTGCCCTGTACAGTGAAAATATCCTTCTTTGTGCGTTATACAGTGACACTGCTCCTATGAGGCTCCATGCATTAATATTGTCTTAGTTGTTCCCATGAATGGACCCCCACACAACTAATAAGTGCCATTACTGCACTCTTACACCACTAACAAGCTTTCCACCATTACTTACTGTATGTACTCCTAGTTAGAGATGGGCGAATTGATTCTAACGAAGTGGAATTCGTTTAGAATTTCAGGAAAACTTCGGTTCTGAACGAAGTCGAAGTTTGGGGTACTTCGCGTGAACGAAGTGTGCTTTTGATTGATAAATTGCTGGGAGCACATGGCGTTACATGGGGCAAAGAACTCTGGGAAGAAGAAGGGCATAGCCTAAATGACATGTGCAGAGATGAAGCCAATCAGAGACCGGCGGGATTCTGTGACGTCACCGCACTATATAAGTCCGGGCGCGATGCTGGGAGCTCATACCGCTCTCACTGTACTGATTAGGGAAGGTGCTGCCACGGCTGCTTATGATATCTCTTACTAAAGAACTCATTTTTATACAGCGATTTTTGGGGGGTGTCACAGCTTGTCTCAGAGACTGCTTCCCTTAACGTTCTAATTCTGATTTTGTGGGGTATTGGAACTGAAGTCCAGTGTGCGTCCAATGCAGCTGCATATACATTTTAATGCTATCTGCTCACAGCACATTGAATATTCAAGGGTTATCTAAGCCTGTTCCTGTTGTTAAAGAAACAGCGTTTTTACAATCCAAATACCACTTAATTTTTGGTTGCTCATTTCTTTTGCGCAATTTACATCCATGGGTTAATTAAGCGTTGTTCTGCTGTTGTGGTCACTAAAAGAAACCGTCTTTTTCACCGCCAAAAAAGACATTTTTTCTGTAGCATAATTCATAACCGAAGGTTAATTACAAGTTTTTCTCTTGTTGTGTAGCGTAAAATACACGCCATTGTAACACGCTACAAAGCTTGTAGTTTTTGGTTGCTCAATTCTTTTGCACAATTTAATAATTTGGTGAAGTCACCGAATTGAATTTTTGAGAAGTTCGCCCATCTCTACTCCCAGTACATCCATACACAAGCTCACTACATCTTTACAGTTAACTAGCATTCCATTGTAACTCCCAAATAAGTATTCTAATTCTCCTCTTATGCCTTTCAAGACCCATTAACAGCTCCTGTAAATCTGATGTACATCTGCCAGTTCTTTCTTTTCCCTCCCTATTTCAATAAATTGTCAATACTTATCTTCTAAATGCAGCTTCTTTTAACATAAGCCTGTGTCTGTTTCAAGGCCTGTGTCTGTCTCACAGTCTACTTTAGAGTGTATGGCTATGTCAGAGCCTATCACAAAGCGTATGTCTGTCTCAAAACTCACAATATTTGAGAGCATCTGTTTCAAAACCTACCTCATAGCTTGAATCTCCCTCAAAGCCTTCATCAGTCTCAGAGTTCCCATCTACCTCAGGGCCTCCTCCTGGGTATACATCTACCTCAGATCCTCACTCAGAACCTCCAATTGCCTCTGTGGCTCCCTCAGAGCCACCATCTACCTCAGAGCCTCCTGCAGAGCCTCCATATGCCTTGGTGCCTCCCGCAGAGCCTCCATCTGCCTCAGAGCCTCCATCTGCCCCAGTGCCTACCTTGTAGCCCATGTATGCCACAGAGCCTACCTCTGATTCTTCCGCTGCCTCAAAATCTGGCACAGAGTCAACATCTGCCACAAAGTTACTTTAGGTAACAAAGTCACTTGGAATGATCATTTCAGGAAGTTCTTGTAGTATTTAGCGTTTACCCAAATACAATAATTTTTTAACTTATCTGAGACCCAGGGGTGCAAATGCATTTTGAAGTACTGTTTCTACCAATGGGCTTGGTTGAGAAGCACAATATGCTCTATGGATAAATCTGCCCTTATTTGGTGCAGAAAATGAAAGTATCTACTCCCTCCCCAACTATCAAGTGGTTGTTGTCTACTGACCGCCAGCTACTAACCTGACACCGACGTCCTCGTTTACTTCACTTCCAGGCTTCTCCACTTTCTTTCCACTGACATCCCCACTATTATCATGGAAGACTTCAACATCTGTATACTCTTTAGTCCACTATTGGCCGTTAATATATTATAACTCCGTACTCAAGCAAGCCATTACTCATGGTATCCTCTCTATTAACTCCTTATTGCACACTTTCAAATAAATAGTATCCAATGCTTATACATTTGACTATATTTTACTGGTTTTGCAAAGAAAATTTAATTTTTATTTACAAACATTTGCTATATAGCAATTTCACAGAATTTATATAAAAACCTAGCAGTACGATGATGCGAGTTCAAGTCGAACTTCGAACAGTAGTGACGTTCGGTTCAAGGTTCAATTCGAACTCGAACCGCAATAATAGGAGATGATGTTCGGGGTAATTGTTATACCTTCACACAGGTGAAGAGAAGCTGTGATTACTAGTGTTGAGCGATTATTATCGACAAAGTTGAAATCGGCACAGTTTTTATGTTGATCGAAATTTTTAGATCATGCGATAATTTAGGTTAAAATCTTTGCATCATCTATTAAGATCGCGCCATTTCGGCGCTTCCTGTCATTTTGGCGGCCAGCAAATCAGCTTACAGAATAGAGCAGGATGAGATGTGTGTGCGACGTCATGACTGGGATGTGTATGGTTGCGATTGGCTGGAAAAATCACATGACCTCGTTTTACATAGAACAGCGTTTCCTGTTCAGCCTCAGTGTCTCTCAGCGTCTCAGAGCAGAAGGACATGCGCTCTGCTTGTGTCCAAACAGCTCAGCAAAATTAATCTATTTCTTCACAGAGAAAGCTCTACTGCTAGCTGTGATCCTTACAACTTAGTTAGATTAGAGATTGGAAGATTTTATCTAGTTAGGTAGAGAATTTTAAAGGAGCATCTACCGCTGTAAAGTCACGGAGGGGACCGGGTGGGGGGAGGGGGGCGGCCCCGCGGGCGAACACAGACAAGCTCTATAAAAAATACTGGATAAAGTTCACCAAGACTTAGTGTAGACATTGCACTGCAATAGCTTTATTACTACCCGTTGTCTAATGAAATATTTCCTGGATATTGGGCAGCCTGAACATATATTAGGATACACATCTTTTCTAGTAACTGCAGGTCTCTTTGTTAGGTGCAACACTCCACTTTAATTATCAGTATACATTTCAGATAGGTGTTCATTTTCAATTTTGCCCATTCCACCTTTGTTCATATATCCACCTTGAAGTTAAATTAGAATCCAGCAATTTTGTAGTCAGCACAGGTTGATAGGTGCCAAAAACACCTTGTATTATCCGAATACATTACAGATACGTGTTTTTGCACTTTTGCCCAGTCCAGATATGTTCATTGAGGGACCTTGCACTTAAATGTGAATGCAGCAATTTTGTAGTCACCACAGGTTAATTGAAAGGTGCCAAAAATACCTTTTATTATGCGAATACATTACAGATACAAGTTTTTTTTTTACTTTGGCGCACTACAGCTTTGTTCATTGAGGCACCTTGCACTTAAATGTGAATACTGTAATTTTGTAGTCACCACAGGTGAATTGAAAGGTGCCATTTTACTTTGGCGCACTACAGCTTTGTTCATTGAGGCACCTTGCACTTAAATGTGAATACAGCAATTTTGTAGTCACCACAGGTGAATTGAAAGGTGCCAAAAATAGCTTGTATTATCCGAATACATTTCAGATACGTGTTTTTTCACTTTGGCGCAGGCCAACTTTGTTGATCTACTTTGCAGTTAAATTTGAATACAGCAATTTTGTAGTCACCACAGGTGAATTGATAGGTGCCAAAAATACCTTGTATTATCCGAATACATTTCAGATACGTGTTTTTTCACTTTGGCGCAGGCCAGCTTTGTTGATCTACTTTGCAGTTATATTTGAATCCAGCAATTTTGTTTTGATTTGAGGGATTTGAGAATAGCTGTGATTTGCCGTCTTTTAATAAGAGACTTTCCAAAACTCTTACATTCCTTCTCAAATTTTTATATTTCTGAACATGGAGCGAAATTCAGGTGGTAAGCGAGCAAAGAAGGGGGTAGGACATGGAGGTAGAGGTACGAGAGAAGGTGTTCCTTCCAGTGCTGGCGACAACACGCATGCCAGCGGATCGTCAGTTGCAGGACCGTCAGGCCTGTCATCGCTGGGTCAGGGCCCTGTGAATCTCAGTAACGAACAGCGTCGCCAATCTGTCCTTCAGTGGTTAATGCAACCTGCATCCAGCAGTCTTACCTCCTCGTCCTCCCAGTCACGGCCACAAATGTCGTCATCAGCATCACCAGCATCCGTCCAACATGAAGCAGCCCAAATGTCAACTCGTGTACCCACCACTGTGGATAATCCATTTTCTGAAATAGCTGGTAAAAAAATTCCTCTGAATTGTACAAGGGAGGTACAGGAAAACTTGACCAGATGAAGGTTATTCAGAGGACATGGAGTATGGAGCACGGACAGAGAACAAAGTACAGAGACAATTTCCTCCAGCACGTTGATTAAAATGAGAAAAAGAAATAAGAAAAAGGGCACCTGGGTGGAACAGGAGCGTTAACCACCAGTATTTCCAAGTGAAGCTCAATTGGTCCGCACTCATATGGAGGGGCAAGCGTTATCCAGGACAAGGACAGTATATGTCCAGTGAAACTAAAATTGTGGTTGAAAGATTCCTTTTTCCGGCACTTTTTAATCTGGGGTCACGCTGGTTTGGGGATCATGCTGTGGACCAGGACAGGTATAGTCAATGTCCAGTGAAACTAAAATGGTGGTTGAAAGACTCCTTTTTCCGGCACTTTTGTATCTGGGGGTCATGCAGGTTTGGGGCTCATGCTATGGCCCAGGACAGGTATAGTCAATGTCCAGTTCAACTAAAATGGTGGTTGAAAGACTCCTTTTTCCGGCACTTTTAAATCTGGGGGTCATGCAGGTTTGGGGCTCATGCTGCGTTCCAGGACAGGGATATTCAAAGTCCAGTTCAAGTAAAATGATGGTTCAAATCATACTGCCTTCTGGCACTTTTTAATTTGTGGGTGATGCAGGTTTAAGGGTCATGCTGTGGTACAAGACAGGGATAGTGAATGGTGTGTGTTTTTTTTTCTGTGGCTTTTATAACCTAAGTGTGTTGCCTAAGATGTAGCACGTATCCATTTGACTGTTGTGGATGTTAATTTCAGCTTCTCCAGCCCTTTTTGGGTGTAAGAATGAAGGTGTTGTTGCTCTCCCATAGATTTTAATGGTCATCAATCATAATCTACTGTCGACTATCGACTATCTTGTCGATGATGGTCGACTATCGACCATCGACCGATGTCGATGGCCAACGTAATCGCTCAACACTAGTAATTACCATTCATAACAGTAAACTGTATATGTGGAACAACTTGGTGAAGAAAATTTGGTTCTAAGAGTGACAGAAAAAATTGAGAGGCTAAAATATTTCCTGGCTAACTGAGAAGATGAGGACAGCTTGCAGAACATGGCAGTGGGGAACATTGAGGTTCCAGTTCAACAAGATTAGGTGTCACTCACTACCATTGGTGGCAGCGGGAACATGCCAATGCGGAACATGGAGGTTGCGGTTTAACAAGATTAGGCAATGGGGAACAGCAAAGTTCTGGTTCAACAAGATTAGGCATCAGTACCATTGGTGGCAGCAAGAACATGGCAATAGGGAAAAGCGAGGTTCAGGATAACAGGACTTAGTACATGTGGTGGTAGTACAGGTGAAGGCATATAAAAAATAAAGATTTGGAGGGCTACAAAGAGGAAGAGTTAGAGGTGTATGCAGTGTACATGAAGGTCATACAGGTCATACAGGTGTATATTTCAAAATAAATTCACCCAGACTTGTAAATCTAGCTGTTAGCAGCATAGGATACAATTTGTAGAAGCAGCAGGCACAGGAACCACATACATGTGATGTAGTGTAGTTTAAATGTGTATTTCACATTGTCAAGAACACGTGCTACAGTTTACTAGTCTGTGAGATCAGCAACCGGGGCAACAAAATGGTCAGAGATCCATGCTTGATTCATTTTGATAAATGTCAAATGATCCACATTGTCAGGGGAAAGATGGATATGTTTGTCAGTAATCACCCTGGCAGCTGTGCTGAATGTGCGTTCCAAAATAACACTGGCTGCTAGGCAGGATAAAACTTCTATGCTGTGTCGAGCAATCTCAGGCCATTCAAACAGTTTGGGTACCCAGAAGTTGAATGGGTCCAGATTAAGTCCAAAAACATCTATGTTGATCTGCAGGTAATCATAGACCATGGTCTTAAGGTGGTCTCTGTGTGTCTGAATGCTGCCCTGCCTTGCAGGCGTTGGTGAGGTGGTAAAAATGGATTGCCAGATGTCATCCAGTAGGGTTCTGCCACATTTCCTGCTACGGCTATTTTCCATTCTACTGCTGCCGCATTGCTGACATTGTTCCACCATGACATTAGAATGTGAAGACGCAAAAGATGCCTTGAATTGGTCAGTGAGCACTGTCTCAAAATCCTGCATTCTACTGTCAATTTCTGTGGGTGGTAGGAATTTACTCACATTTGTCTTGTAACGTGGATCAATGAGGGTGGCCACCCAGTAATCACTGTTCATTTTTATTGCCTTGATGCGTCAATCATGTTGCAGGTACTGTAGCATCCAAGCACTCATGTGTGAGATGCAGCCGGGATCTCCCAAGCCTCAGGTCGAGGGGCACTAACGGGATCTTCCACCACTTCCTCATCCTCCTGTAATCTGTGCTAACCTCTTACCACTGAATGGTAATCAGTAGCGGTGGTGTCCACCCCTGCCTCCTCATCCTCCTCCACTTCTTCATCCTGACCATCACCAGAGCCCTTGCTCTCCTCATGCGTTCTACTCTGTGAGCTGAACTACTGTCCTACACCCGCCCTCAACCTAGAACCACAGCCTGAAGAAGACCTATACAATTGCGAAACAATTGGGCCTTCTACATCCTCCAGTGAGTAAGGCTCAGTGTCCGCTTCCTCCTCCTCAAACACTGCTGGTATCTTTTGCCGCAGAGTGCCTAGCGCTTGTTCCAGTAAAAATATAACCACAATGGTCATGTTGACAAGGGCATCTACCTGACTGACCATTTTGGTGACCTCTTCAAAATTGCCAAGGATGATCCTTCACCTGTCTCCACTCTCTATGGGTCAAAACCCTGAGGTCCACACCACTGCTAGTCAAGTCTTGCAACATTTTATACTGCATAATGGCATTACGCTGCTGCCACAATTGCTGGACCATGTGGAAGGTGGAATTCCAACCTGTTGCCACATCACATATCAGATGGTTGACTGGGAGGCCCAGATGACGCTGTAATGCTGCCCGTCGTGCCAAAGCAGGGTGCAAATGCCGGAAGTGTGGAAGACCGCTGGATGAACTTGAGCCCTCCTCAGCACACAGACAAGACCAGGGCAGCATTTGAGAAATTTCTGCAATACCAGGTTCATGACGTGTGCCAGGCAAAGGATGCGCGTAAGTCTACCGATCTTAAGGGAAGCAAGGAGATTGCTCCCGTTGTCACACACCACCTTGCCTGGCGCCAGGTTCTTAGGACCCAGCCACTGGTTGGTCTGAGTGTGCAGAGCTGTCCACAGCTCTTGACCTGTGTGTTGATGGTCCACAAGACAAATTAATTTGAGAACGGCCTGGTTTTTCTTGGCACGTGATGCTACCTGTCGAGGTTGAAAATTCTGCACCATCCCAGCAGTGTTGAAGAGTGTCGGCTGAGACCCATCACCAGAGGCACCCACCCAACTCACCCAGTGAGCAGTCAGTGAGATGTAACACCCTTAACCATGCTTACTAGTCCATGTGTCTGTAGTGAGATGGATGTAGTGGACACAGATGCAGCCAACGTGCTGGAGATCTTTTCTGCAACATAGTGAGCCAGGGCAGGGACAGCTTTTCTGGCAAAGATATGCCTGCTCGGCATCTGATATTGGTGGCATGCCAGGGCCATGACGTGGCGGAACCCATCTGTGTCCACCAGACGGAAAGGCTACATTTCCACGGCCAACAGCCTGGCACTGCCAACATCCAGGCTTTTGGCTTTGGGGTGGTTGGGATGAAAGCATTTATTATGCTCCCACATCTGGTACACAGAAGAATGGCTTCTCGACTGACTGCTGTACAGCGTTCTGGTCACACTGGTGGAAAAGTATGGTGTAAGCTGTGTTGCTGGTGGTGTGAATCGGCCGACAGTATCTTGGACTGGGGATGGTGCTTGCTTATGCTGCTTTGGCACATCAGCAGCAGAGAACAGCTGGGGCTTTGAAGTGGCAGAGGAGGAGGAGGCAGAAGATATCACGGTGGTTGGAAAACCAGGACCTGTGTCGCCTTTCTTCTCCAAGCGACTATTCCACAGCAATTCATGCTTTCCATGTATGTGCCTGTTCATGCTCTTGGTGCTTAAACTCTTTTCACTCTTTCCTCTACTTATGCGTTGACCGTAAATCTGGCATATGACATCATTCGATGCATCTGAGGCTTGATCGAAAAAGGACCAGGCTTCACAGGTCCTGGACCTCTTCGAGCGAGCTAGAAGCCAAAGGCACTGCGAGGCATTGCTGACCGCTTGGAATTTCTGCCGACGGATCAGCTTCCTTCTCCTCCTCTGAGGGCATCAGCGATTGGGCGTCAGAGCAGACAAAATCATCCTCTTTGGCCTCTTGATCTTTTGAAATGCCTTCTGACTTCAAGCGCATTGTGTGATCAAAGAACTCTTCAGAATATGGATTATCTGGAGTGGTCTGTATTTTGGGTTGTGACATTCGGCCTGTGTTTGCTTTAGGTTTATTGATTATGATGATATTTGTGGCCGTGACTGAGAGGAAGACGAGGTAAAACCGTTGGTTGCAGGGACTGATAACCACTGAAGAACTGATTGGCGATGCTCTTCAGTAATGAGATTCACAGGGAACCAAGCAAGCGATGACAGGCCTGATGGTCCTGCAACTGACTATGTGCTCGCTTGTGTGTTGTCCGAAGCACTGGAAGGAGTGCCTTGTCTCATACCTCTATCTCCACTTCCTTTCCCCCCTTCTTGCTCGCTTACCACCTCTATTTCTTTCCATGTTCAAAAGCTAAATATTATAGATTTGTAAAAAATTTACTTTTCTCCATTCACAATAATGTTCATTTACCAACCACTATTTTAAATATATTTTTTTCTTTAGGAGTTTTGCAAACGGTGCATTATACAATAACTGGGCTATGCAATACATGGAAACCTCTAAAGAAGCATTTATGCTGTCTAGAATATATGAAAAAAACTTTGAGATTCTTATTTCACATGTTTTGATCAAAAAATGCTTAAGCCACCCCCGGCTCCAAAGGGATCTCAAGGCGGGTGGTCCTACTCTATCTTTACCTCTCACGAGTCAAATTCAGACTTCTCATTGAGTCAACAGACCTCCATAATCCAGAGAGAAAAATAAAAACACCAACCTTGCGTTGGAACTGGGGGTGGCTTAAGCATTTTTTTATCAAAACATGTGAGCTAAGAATCTCAAAGTTTTTTATACAATAACTGATCCCCAATACTGGCAAAAATGAACTTTTTACCACTCACAATAATTTTCACCACCAACCACTATTTTAAACATATTTCTTTCTATAATAGATTTGCAAATGGTGTGTTCTACAATGACTGAACCACCAAAACTTTCAAAAATGAAATTTTGTGCACTGAGAATGATTATATGAGTATGATGTATATGAGAGTTAGGCATTATGTGAGCCTGCAAATGTTGCTAAATAACAGCTTCTGGGTGTGGGAAAGATGCAGCCAGCAATACTAAACTCTCTAACTATTGCTGTCTATGCAGAGGAAAATGCTATCTAACTGACTAAGAGCAGTCTGTACAGTACACACAGTGAGCTGGAAATGGCGTTTACAAGGCAATACAGTTAGTATATATAACATGGTCATGTGATTTTAGCAGCTAGTGAGAGCCCTACAGCTCTGCGATGACGTCTTTGACATTTCTCTGTGCTCTGCACTGATTGGATTGCCGCCAAAAGTGCAGAAAGGTTATTAGATGGCTGCCAAAGGTGCAAAAAGAAGCTAAAAATGAAACTGAAACTGGCCTGTCGAATGCCGAACTCGAACTTTACTTGAACGAACAGTAAACTGTTCGGCTCGAGTTCTAAAAAATTGAGACGTTCGACTCGAACTTAACTTTTCTCGAACAGTTTGATCAATACTAAGGGACCCCAGTACATATAGATAGGTAATGGGCCCCCAATATATATTGGTATGGAGGTAATAGGGCCTCCAGTATATAGATAGGGGGGTAATAGGGACCATAGTATATAAATAGGTAGGTAATAGGGCCCCCACTATTGATAGGTAGGTAATAGGGCCCCCAGTATATAGATAGCTGGTAACAGGGCATATAAAAATAAGAAAAGAAAAAAACAGTACTCACCTTTCCCCTGCTCCCCGAAGCTCCCGCTGGTCTCCGTCTTCTTCCTGGCATAGGTGGCATGACGTCATCATGTCGCACAGGCAGAGTTATGATGTACCCACGCCACCGGTGCTGGATACTTTGAAGGGCCGCAAGCAGGAGTACTCACCGGAGCACTTCTACAGAGCTGGGAGTGCTCGCTCTCTGCTCTGCGGAAGCCTTCAAATGTATATGCGTCCAAAGGACACACATACAGTTGAAGAGACTGTCGGCGTTCCAGGCCCATGGCAGCGGCCTGGAACCTGGCGAGGTGTGGGGCAGTGGCAGTTTTATCTGGGGCACAAGCACAGGATAAAACTGCCTAGCAATGACCCTGCTACCACTCACGCCGCTTGTGCTTCTGGGTTCTTAGGCCTAAGAAACGTCTGGAGCATGTGTCTCGGCATAGGCGGCCCAATGCCGTCACATCCCCACAACAGACACAAGTTCCCGGTGTGAGCTTCTCAGCGGGGTAACGAGGAGAGGTGAGTAACTCTTTTTTAACTTTTAATGAACAGGGGCAGTATTCAGTTAAAGGGGGCATGTTTATATCTATAGGAAGCTGTATATGGATAAGGTGGACATGTATATACCTACAGGGGGCAGTGTACATCTACAAGGTATATATACCAAAAGGGGGGCAGTATACAGTTACAGGGTGCATGTACAGACCTACAGGGGCTGTATTCGGCTACAGGGTGCATGTACATTCCTACAGGGGGCATGTATATACCTACAGTGGACATGTATACCTACAATGTTTTTTTTTATCTACATTAGCTTCTATATTTCTACAGGGGGCATGTCTACACCTGCAAGTGGCTGCATCAGGGGCGTAAGTACCTGGGTAGCAAACGTAGCAACTGCCACGGGGCCCGGGTTCTTATGGGGCCCAGGACAGCTACTACCATGTCTGTTGCCTTGATAGTTCTGCTCCTGCGTCCGCTGGCAGTGAACATAACAGTTCACTGCCGGCGGACACGGAGCTGCGGGACCCAGCGCATCCTACCTCTGAATGCCCGGGCGCTCAGACGCAGGACTGCCAGGTGTTAGCAGATCAGAGCCGCTGGTGCTCCGCTCACCTGCCTGCTAGGCCTTAAGCCTAGCAGGCGCCGGCACACAGTGCTGATGTGGGCGTCGCGATGACGTCATATTGCGGCGCCCGCACAGAGCACAGACTGCTCTGGAGCTGAGCTGCGAGGGAACGTGGGGTAGGTAAGTGATTTCTAATTTTTTAATATTAATGAACCCTGTCTGCCTAAATATAGCCCTGCCTGCCTATATATTGCCCTGCCTGCCTGTATATAGCCCTACCTGCCTATATATAGCTCTGCCTGCTTGTATATAACCCTACCTGCCTGGATAAAGCCCTGTCTGCCTATATATAGCCCTCCCTGCCTATATATAGTCCCTCCCAAAGCCCTGCCTGTATATAGCCCTGCCTGCCTCTATATAGCCCCCGAAAGCCCTGCCTGCCTCTATATAGCTCCCCCCCAATGTCCTGCCTGCCTGTATATAGCCCTATCTGCCTGTATATAGCCCTATCTGCCTGTATATAGCCCTATCTGCCTGTATATAGCCCCCATAGCCCTGCCTGCCTGTATATAGCCCTGTCTCCCTATATATAGCCCCCCTAAAGTCCTGCCTGCCTATATATAGCCCTGTCTCCCTATATATAGCCCCCAAAACCCAGCCTGCCTATATATAGTCCCCCCAAAGCCCTGCCTGCCTATATATAGCCCCTATAGCCTACCCTATGTCCTCCCTGCCTGTATATATGACCCTATAGCCTACCCTATGCCCTGCCTATATATAGCCCCTATAGCTTACCCTATACCTTGTCTGTATGGGCCCCCTATAGCCTACCCTAAGGCCTGCCTGCCTAGATATATGGCCCCTATAGCTACCTATACCCTGCCTGCCTATCTGTATGGGGCCCTATACTCTACCTAAACCCTGCTTGACTACCTATATGAGGCCCTATAGTTACCTAAACCCTGCCTATGTGGGGACCCTATTGCCTACCTAAACCTGGCCTATCTGGGGCCCACATATAGCCTATGTAAACCCTGCCTGCCTAAATGGACCCATATAGCCAGGGAGGGCAGGGAGTGAGGTTCTGGAAAAGTGAGGATTCTAAGATATTTGTGTCTAAATCTCCAGGGACAAGTGGTGACCGGGAGAAGTCATCATGGCGATTTGGACCGGATGCAGAAAAAAAGGAAAAGTCAACAACTAATCAGAAACGTCATCTGTGAGTCACAAGATTTAACTACACTTTAATCACATATGTCTGCAGAGGCATGTACACTGGTATCTACAACTATATGGTGACTGTATGGTGGTACTATTGGTCTTTGTATACTGATCAGTAATAGTGTAGGGGTATTATCCAGTCACTATGTGGTGGTAATTTGTGGTCATGCTCTGGCGGTATAATCAGGTCCATATGTAGTAGTGTTATTGGTAATGTTGGTTTTGGTATAGTGGATTTGTTTGGTAGCAGTATGATAATGAGAAGTATAGTGAGGTATTTGCCCCTTATATTATCTACATTATCTAACTGCATACCCCGGTAAATGTTCGTGGTCGGGGAGGCAGGCGAGGGGGTGAGGTAGGGGGCCTCATCCAAAAGTTTGCTATGGGGCCCAGGCTTCTCTAGTTACATCCCTGGGCTTTATATGCCTTCAGGGAGCAAATATACCTACAGGGGGCTGTATATACCTACAGGAGTTTTACCCACTAACAGCTGTTCTATGTACCTACATACAAGGGTTATACCTTGAGGTTTCTTTTTTATACCTACCTAGTTATGATAGTCTGGACCATATGGAGAAGAAAAGGGAGAGAGAATAACTCAGAGAAGGGAACAACTCATCAGAGAAGATGTCTCTTTTGAGTCCTTACATGTAAATTTACTGTAATCACTTATATGTGTGCAGAGTGCATGCCTACAAATGGTATCTATCACTGTATGGTGGTTTATATTCAGTAATGGTATTATGCATTATTCAGTCACTATGTAGTCGTGGTGTGGCGATATATGGTCTTAGTGGAAATTTTGGTAATGGTCTTGTGATGCTGGTTTTGTGTAGCTGTGTTATTTGGGAACTGTGTGACCATTATTTATTTACATTATGTACTTAGTACTTTGTGTTATAGATTTTTATATATAAAATTTTAAAATTAATATATTTTTTTTAAATAAAAAGGTACTTTTGGGGGGAGGGGGGACAAATATCTTTAGTAGAGATGGGCGGGAATTGATTTTCTAACGAAGGGGAATTCTTTTAGAATTTCGGGAAAATTTTTCGGTTCGGAACAAAGTCAATTTTGGGGAAATTTGGGTAAACGAAGTGTGTTTTTATTGATAAAATGGCTGCGAGCACATGGCCACAGGGGGCAAGCACTCGGGAGGAAGAAGGGCAACCGCATGCGCGGGTGAAAAAAAACAGGAACCGGCGGGATTCTTCGTCACCAATATATAAAAGGGGCCGGGGGCGCGCCCCGGACTCCCCCTTCCACTTGCTATCGGGGAAGGTGCGGCTGGGGCTGAACCTTACGAAAATTGTTTTTTATTTAGCGATTTCTGTGGGTGTCTCAGCTTGTCCAGAGACTTTTTCCCCTTAATTTTTCATTTTCAAATTTTTTTGGGGTATGGATCTGAAACCAGTGTGCTCCACTGCAGCTGCATATACATTCAATATCCAAGGGGGGATCTAACCCCATTTCTGTTGTATTTTTAAAAGAAACAGCTTTTTTTTACAAACAAATACCCTTATTTTTTGGCTGCTAAAATTCTATTGGGGAAATTTTACACCCGGGGGTTAAATTAAGCGTTTTTTTTGCTGGTGTGCTGACCCAAAAACCGTCTTTTCAACCCAAAAATATAAATTTTTCCTGTAGCCTAATTCACAAGCAAAGGTTAATTACAACTGTATCTCTTTTTGTGTGCCGTAGAAAAAACGCAATTGAACACCTACAAAGCATTTTTTTTGGGGGGCTAAATTCTTCCAATTTACACCCCGGGGTTAATTAAGGTTTGTTTTGTTGGTTGCTGACCCCAAAAACTGTCTTTTTTTCAACGCCAAAATAATCATTTTTCCTGTAGCCTAATTCAAAAGAAATTTAAATTTACAACGTATCCTTGTTTTTGGCGTAAAAACACCAAGTAACACGCTACAAAGCAATTTTTTTGTGTGGTCAATTCTTGGCGAAATTTACATCCGGGGTTAATTAAGCGTTTTTTTCTTGTGCTGACAAAAATAAACCGTCTTTTTCAACCCCAAAAATTTTTAAAAATTTTTCCTTTAGCCTAATTCACAAGCAAAGGTTAATTCAACGTATCCCTTGTTGTGTGGCGTAGAAAACACGCAATTTTAACCCTAAAAAAGCACTTTTTTTGTGGGGCTCAATTTCTTTGGCGCATTTACATCCGGGGGTTTAATTTTAAGCGTTGTTTTGGGGTGTGCTGACAAAAATAAACCGTCCCTTTTTCAACCCAAAATAATACATTTTTCCTGTAGCCAAATTCTGCCCGAAGTTTAATTAAGCCTGTTTTGGTTTTACTTTAAGTAAAACACACAGTGTTTTTAAACGACACTAAAGAAATTTTTTTTCCGGGCCCATTTGTGAGCGCAATTTATACCCAAAGGGGTTTACCCAAGCTTGTTATGGGTTTTTTTTGGGAGTAAAAAACAGGGTGTAATTTATCATATACATTTTCATCAAAAAACGTGTCTGACATTTTAAACAAACAAAAATGTCAACAGAGAGGTGGAAGGCTCTGCACCTGCGAGGGAGGGCAAAACATTCCTGGAACAGCCCTCGCAACAGCAAGGGGATGTCGCAGCAGGGGTCACTGGGTGAGGCCACAACTGCCGCTCCCCATCTAGCGCCGGTGTTGTTTCACAACCCAAGGTTCTTGATTGGTTGCTGGTCCCTATTCCTCCCAGATGACATCTGACAACCCCACCAAGATCGGTGGAAACCAGACACAACCATTATTGCAGGGCCCCGGGAGCGGGTAAGGGCCCTCACCGTCCCCCCCCCCTCTGTCCCGTCCTTTTCCCTCAGCCAGAGATCTACTATGTGGTCTGGGCTCAGCGCACTATATACAGGATGAAAAATTTTTAGGGGGGCATCAGCAGCAACATTGGCAGTGAAAAAAGGGGGGCCAAAATCCCCTGCTTCTTGCAGTAAGGGGGCCCAAATAAAATTGGGGGAAAGTGGCAGGGGAGGTCATTTGTAGGGGTCAGCCTCGCATACCAAGACCGGTGATGGGGGACAGCAGGGCGATGAAAAAAAAATAGATGATGAGTAGCCGATCGCACTTGGGAGCCGGGTAGGAAAGGACTCATCACGTAGGAGAAGGGGGCGTAGCTTGCGGTCAACAGCAGCGCAGCCAGCAAGGGGTCGGTGGCCGTGATCAGCAGGTCCCGAATGTAGGTCGGGAGCCAAGCGGCCACGGCGTAAAAAACCCCTTCGCAGGCCAAAAAGTAGGGCACGGGGGCTCAGCGAGGAAAACGGCGGCAGTGTCACTAGGGGGGAGTTGGCGGTAAATCCATACCGGGGTTTGGCATTTTCTTTGCTAACCCCGGAGGAGCCGAATATGGGTATATGTAGAATCTGTGGGCAGAAAGTGAACTTTGAAAGGGAGCTAACGTTGGCACCAGGGCCCTGCGTCAACATTTGAAACGTCACCCTTCCCGGTGGCGGGGAGAAAACGTGGCTCAGATGTGGGGGTCCATCCTCCCGCCACAGCAACACGCAGCGCCCATGGCACGCTGCCTTTGCGCCAGCAAGGCTCCACCACCTCTGCGAAGGGAGCTTTTCCTTTGACATATCTCCCGTCCAGATGCTCCTGCCCTTGCTATCATGGCGCCCCATCGTTCAGCGAGGCGATTGCAAAGAGACAGCATAGCGTCCAACCATCCAAGGCAGCAGTGACCGTGCTCCTGTCCAAATTGTTGGTACTGCATCCCCCCCTTTCCAAATGGGGGACTCTGCACCGTTTTGAGAATAAGGCTTGTGCCGACCGAGATGGAGAGGCCAAAACCGTAATTTATTTTCCAAAAAGGCGTAACCCAGCACTTCTAAAAAAGTAAAAGAAGGAGGGTCAGTCCTTGAGCTTTTTTGGTTTTTCCCAAGGGCACGGCAGCGCGGGGCGTCTGGGGCTGAATACGGTCAGGCCATACATGTCCTTTACGGGCCCCCTGGGTGAATGGTTCAAGCCCCCCGGCACACCAACAACTTGGGGCAGGGGACGCCGTTTCTCCTCCCCGTTGTCAAATGCTGCACCGCCGCCAAATTTCCCCCTCCCCTCCTCCACCACCCCCACCATCTCGCCCCCCAAATACTATTCCATCAAAACCCACATGTGTAGGGCAAGCGGGGTCACGCAGTTCTACACCGGGGTTGCCTCGGCGAAAAAAATCCACAGGGGAGGAACGCTCCCCGTCATGCAGAAAAAATCGATGTTGCTTTCTCCGCGCCAACTTGCAAATCGGAAAACCTGGGGGACGGGCAAGGGAAACAGTTTCCCGCTGCACCGGGAGGGGTGGTCCATTCGCCCTGCATGGCCACGGTTTAATCGGGTTGTGAAAAGGTTCCCCAATCTTCCACCGATCTTCAGAACATTCTGAAATTTGGGAGGAAACTGTGCATGCACTTTATCCATTCGTACAAAGCCTGGGAACACCCCCCTGATTTGCAGCGCAGAACGGCCTCCCCCAACACCCTCTATATGGATGTTTCCCCCGCTGGAATTCCCCCTGCACATGTGGACCGACTATATGAAAAAGAAAGGGCCATTAACGATTTTTTGAGAACCCGGCGACAGAAGTACTCCCCTGTGTAACTTTTTATGTCGCCAGTGCACTCTGCATGACACCTCCGTTTTTTGAGGCCATTCGAGGGGCGACGTTATTTTTCAGTCGCCAGGATACGGGATGAATAACATCATTCAACTGCTTTATGTCCTAGAACGATGCTGAAAAACTGTCTGGGCAGGGACTGGGGGATGTGGGATACATCTCGTGGGCCCCATGAGTCCCGGTGGGGACTGAAAGAGGAGAGGAGGAGGGCATTTGGGGGCAAAGCATTGCTGGTAAAAGAGTGATTTTTACCCAGGTGAAAGAGAGGAAGGGGAGGGGCCTGGAGGAGGTGGATGGGGATAGGAAACGAGGCAGATGACCCCCGCACCGTGCAGTATACAGTGGAAATGGAGGGAGGGAGCCCCCCGGAGTCACTTGTGCAGATGGGCCCCAGATGCTATTTGCCTCTGTGCAGCCGAATAGTCCATCCGGCAAGGGGTGACATCTGCTCTCCACCCTATTTGGGCCCCCCTACCGGGCCCAAAAGGGGGCCTTTTTCCCAGCCATTGAGAGGAAGACAAACCAAAAATATAGGGAAATCCTCTGTAAACAGTTGGGTGCGCCCATGTGCGGCATGTCCCTCTCTGACCCGGTCGACCGGGGGGGACCTCAGCGCCACGACTAATCGGGCCCTGGGTGGGGGGGGGGGGGGGGGTAGGGGCAGTACCCCCTCCTCAGTAGTAACCTAATCTGGAGTCACTGATGAGCACTTCCTTTACCCCCCTAGTGAGGGGGCCGTCGCCACAGCAGCAGCAGCAGCACAGGACCTGGAGCAGTCCCTGAACCCCAAAATTTGGCTACTTGACAGACTCTGCCACTCAGTTTTTGAAATCCCCTGGATACTGGGCAGCCAAACTGGGTGTTGGCCGCAACTTGCCGGGGTTTTTCCCTGGAGAAGCTGTCCTGCCCGGCCATATGTGGCCAAGCGGGGGTTCAGTGCGGGGGGGGGCCATCTTACCCCAAGGAGAACCCCTTGTCCACGGGAAAGTGGAACGACTGACCTTTGTCAAAATTTTTTTCAGGCGTGGATCGGCCCGGGTTTCCCACATCAATGCTTTTGGCGTCAGTCTGGGTTTAAAACCTGCCCCAGCCACTATTTTGATACACCACCCACCCGATGCCACACATCGCTGACAGTTTTTTCCATCTGCCCCACCACCATCTTTACCCCTGATGGTATTCCACCCACCTAACATCCCTCATTTGCCACTCTATGACCTCATGCTGCGCTGCTGTTGCTGTTGCCGTGACATCCCCGTGCATTGTGCCCCGGGGCGACCCTGCTGCTGCTGGGTGCTCCCCCTGCCTCCACACTGGTCATTGTGCCCCTGCCTGACCTCATGCGCTTTCCGCCCTGACCTCCCCTCTCAGCATTGTGCCACTCTGGGCTTTCCCCCTTTTTTCCACTCCAGAAGTCATTGGGGCCCGCCCCATCTCATCTGCTCTTTTTACCTCCACACTGTGTATTGGCCACTCTTGGCCTAATACGTTTTGGCCCCCCTCCCTTTCATTGTGCCCCTCCGATCTCTGCTGCTCTTCGTGACCTCCCATGTATCTTGGCCACCTTTGTGGCCTAATACTGTTTTGCCACCTCCGAATGTCATTTTGCCACTGTCTGACCTCTACTGCTGCTGTTTTGACCTCCACCTTGTGAATTTTTCCACTCTTGGCCTAAAACTGTTTTTCCACCACAGAAGGGCATTTTTCCACTGCCGACCTCATGCTGCTGCCGCCTTACCTCCGCCTCATCTTTGTCCACCTGTGGGTTCCTCCTGTTTTTTGCCCATACGAAGTCATTGTGCCCCTGCTGACCTCATGCTGCCGGGCCCTGACCCCGCCTCATCATTGTGCCCCTCTGTGGGTTCCCCTTTTTTGCCCCCTACAGAATGCCCTTGTGCCCCTGCCTTGACCTCATGCTGCTGCCCCATACCTCCGCCTTTAGTCATTTTGCCTTCTGTGGCTTCCCCCCTGTTTTGCCACCACAGAATGTCATTGTGCATGCCCGACCTCATGCTGCTGTGGATTCCACTGTCACCTCCACACTCTGTCACTAATGTTGCCACCTGAGCTCTCAGCTTGTTTTTTTCCAGCTTTTGCTGGCATGACTTTATCAGGCTACATTCCCGCTTCAGTTTTTTGGTCAGTTTTGCCCTCTTAAGTGCCCAGGGAATTTTATAGTGAAGCGATTCTAAAAGCGGCGGCAGTCATCTGCGTGTCATACTAAAGCACAACATTGTATAAAGACCAAACCAAGCTCCCTCTGCATATTTAAGCATGGCACAACGTTCTACAGCACCCTGCAGGCTCTGTGCAGCCTGGAAATAGCTGCTTTTTAACGCGATTCGTGCCGAAGTAATTCGGAACGAAACAAATTTTGTCGGAAAATTCAGCGAAGTGACCGAATCGAATTTTTGAGAAATTCGCCCATCTCTAATCTTTAGACCTTTTAAGTTTACCCATTGTCATGCTGAAATTAGGTGAGGGAGACTCAGAAGCCCACCAGTGTGTGTAAGTTGAAGCAAGACTAGACAGGACACCGTACAGGTTGCAGAGACCGGGAGGCACAGTGGGGCCCTAAAATCAACTTCTCTGGTGGGCCCTAGGCCCTCTGCCTGACACTAAATGTACAGCACCCTCTAAAATAAATAAAAATAATGACAGAATACAGTCTGTCTGAAAGTATTATGGATGACTGTAAAAAGTAAGATGGTGGTATCAAAGGCTCTGAGCTTCATAATTGTACAGTATTACAACTAAAAAGCTCTGAGCTTCATAATTTTACAGTATTACAACTAAAAAGAGGTAGTAGAATTGATTTTTCAGATTACTTAGGATTTTTAGCAATTCATAGTGATTTTTCCAGATGTAGCAAAACTAAACATGACAGATAACACACTGTTTCTATTGTGCCACAGAATGTTATCTTACCCTTTTCAATGAAATTTGTTTTGAGATAAGAGCAGATATGAGAAAATGCTGTGATATCATGGTCAAGATAAACTCTGCTACATCAATCCTTAAAAACAAAAAAAAATAAAAAATTCACTGTACATGGTAAAGGTGACTTGCCAGGCTTAAGCTTTACGATGAGGACAAATGGAGAATACAATTTTCAATAATAGTCTCTATAATTGACTTAAACAATCTTTGTGTCTAACATTGGCTGTGTATCTTACAGAACCAATCATTATATGCCTATATAGGCTGCATTTACAGCACTGCAATTTCCAGCAGCAGAACAACATTTACTTTAAATTACAGTATCTTCTGTGCTAGTGTGTGACCATTATATTAGTGTATCTATGTATTTAGACAAATTGATACAAAACTATTCCATGCAGCAGGATAAAAGCTTCCTAATATTATTTTAGCTGCATATGATTTTTTTCATTTTTGTTTGAATAAACTCTCCTATACTAAAAGTATCCATGTCAGTGGCGGAACTACCGCCGTAGCAGGCATAGCGACTGTTACGGGGCCCGCACTCCCTGGGGGGCCAGCCGGCAGCAAATAGGAACTTGATTTTTCATGCCAGCCGGGCCCTGTCATAACATAGGTAGAGTCACTAGGGGGCAGCCCGATCACCTCCCAGCTCCACGGAGCTGATAAAAAGTATTTTAAAAGAGCTGCTCCCCCACCAGCCCCCTCCTCCCTGTACTGTTTGCGGGCCCCCCGGTGTCTCCGCACAGGCACAGTTGGGACAATGGAGGCGGGGTGTCTGCACTGCCGGCTGGGAGCAGGAAGCTGCTGCCATGCGTCCTTTCCTTCCCCACACCGTGTCTTCCTGAGACGTCTGGACTGAATGAGACAGCTGCATTGCATAGAGGTAAGTGTGTGTGGATGTGACTGTATATATGTGTGTGTCTGTATGAATGAATATACATCTGTGATGTTTGTATGTATTATCTACATACGTAACTAGTACTCCGTGTAGGGTACAGCAAAAAAAAAAAAAAATCTATGTAAACAATCAAAGAATCACAGTCCACTCATATCAGAAATATCAGTACGTGTGCGGGATGTGACCGGCGTGTGTGGGATGTGAGTGGCTGGCGTGTGCGGGATGTGTCTTATGTACACTATTTTTTCTGTCGTTCTTGACGGAACACATGATAAAGTTAACTTTTTTTTATGGATGGAGGTGGGGGGGGCCCCCATTGTAAAGTTTGCTATGGGGCCCTGCTATTTCTATTTACGCTCCTGATCCATGTATCATAAAACTATAAAAAGGAATATTTGTTTAAATGGGTCAGACTTATTTTGTCAGCACATCTCACAGATATGTTATCTCATTGAGAACAGGGGAAAGAAAGCATGTCCTAATGGGCCCTTGGGCATGGTTTGCCACTGAGAATAGCATCCCTGTGGCTATTTTTTATGTAGAAAGCCACTGAAAGAGGCAGAGGGCAAGAACCATGTGCAGTAGCTGTAAGTTGGGTACCCAGAATCAACTCCACTGGTGGATCCCAACAATCAGCTCCAGCTACAACCACTTTCCATTAAGACATGTCCCTATTTCAGTGGGGGCACAAAAAGTGTCTGTATTAAATGTGTCTGCGACATGTTGTACCAATAATGTGCCACTTTAGTCACATTTAAAGACACTTTTTTTAAGACAAAATAGTAAAAGTGGGCCATCGATTTATGTGCAATCCTTAATAACCTTTATTATTCCTCAACTGAATTACGATAGTAAATAGAATCAAGCACTTCACACAGTTACTCCTCCCCTAGTGACTACAGAAACGATCTTATACACCATGGAAAAAAATTACTATGGAAATAACACCAGAATTGTGGAGCAATTTAAGCCAAAATACTAGTGTAAATACTTTGGGCCACATGTATGAAACGGTTTTGGTCTAAAACTCACTTTTTTCCCATAGGTTTCTATGGGGAAAAAAGTCAGTTTTAGACCAAAACCGTTTCATACATGTAGCCCTTTGTGTCACATATATTATATGTTTTGGCAGTTTTTAAACACTTCTCTGCCATGTCGGACAAAAAGAGATTGTGGCATCACAGAAATGGCCGTAGAATTGTGGGAAAGGGTGGGGCTTAAAGGTGATTTCTCGCTACAAAGATCATATCTGTAATGACGGTGACAGTAAAAATAAGCACTTTTGCAATTGGTTTGTATTAACTAAATTATTTAGTATAGCAGCTGTTAGCTTATCTGTGAGTGTCTACAGCTAAATCAGCAGCTTGGGGCCGAGTCATGCCCACTTTGCTGTCATTGGCTGCCTGATATTTAGTTCAACCCTAGTCAGGAAATGCCCCGTGTGTGGGACATGGCCCCCTGTATGGTGATTAGCTGTTCTGCACTCTTTGGGCGGCATGTATGAAAACTGTCTAGGTCTAAAACTTACCTTGTTGTCCTTAGCAACCAATCAGAGTGCCTCTTTAATTTCATATAGTGTTCTGTAAAAATGAAAGGATGCTCTGATTGGTTGCTATGGGCAACAATGTGAGTTTTGTGGAGGATTGTTTGTGGAGCCTGGGAGGGAGGTGATGTAACCACTCTTCAGTAAGGGAAGACACACTCTACTGGGAGGAGCGACCCGCCCCTAGATTTGAAACTGTAAGCCAGAGAGAAAGCATAAGATGCCTGTGAAAACCTGTATGGAGACAACCCCTTTAAGATGCCATACCAGGCACCAAAAAAAATGCAGCAAAATTTTGTCACTATAATTGGCATTATCTAAACCAGGTAATAGATGGTGTAAAGTTAAAAACAAGGATCTAAACATGTGCCAGACGTATAAACACAGTAATAAATGTGAAATTTTAAGATTGTTTAGTCTAAGTATTGAAAAGTACTTATAAATGTGCCCCTATATTTTTAATATAAGAAAAAAACTTTGAGATTCTTAGTCCGCATGTTTTTGGCCAAAAAATGCTCAAGCCACACCCGGCTTACAACGGGATCTCAGGCGGGTGGTCCTACTCTATCTTATCTCTCACAAGGGTCAACTTCAGACCTCTCACTGTGCCAAACGGCCTCCAAAATGCAGAGAGAAAAATAAAAAAGCACCTACCTTACAAAGCATAGTGCATTGATATAACAGCCGGTGGAGGTGGGCGTGGTGCAGCAAACCAAGATGGAGGTAACCATTCCTCCTTATATAGTTTAAAAGCAATATGTGCCAAATACAACGTATAGTTTTGCACAGAAAAACATTTCTGAAAAAAACACTGCGAACCTGGGTGCCACTGGCATGGCTGCGGCACATAAATATATGTGCACAGTCCAATACCAGTGGCACGCCACTGCTAAAAGGGCAAAAAACACATGGAAATCTCCAAAGAAGCATTTTATGCTATCTACAATATATGAAAAAAACTTTGAGATTCTTAGTTCGCATGTTTTTGGCCAAAAAATGCTCAAGCCACCACCGGCTTACAACAGGATCTGAGGCGGGTGGTCCTACTCTATCTTATCTCTCACAAGGGTCAACTTCATGCCGCAGCCATGCCAGTGGCACCCAGGTTCGCAGTGTTTTTTTCAGAAACTTTTTCTGTGAAAAACTATACGTTGTATTTTGCACAAATTGCTTTTAAACTATATAAGGAGGAATGGTTACCTCCATCTTGGTTTGCTGCAACATGCCCACCTCCACAGGCTGTTATACCAATGCACTATGCTTTGTAAGGTAGGTGCTTTTTTATTTTTCTCTCTGCATTTTGGAGGCCGTTTATCACAGTGAGAGGTCTGAAGTTGACCCTTGTGAGAGATAAAATAGAGTAGGACCAGCCGCCTGAGATCCCGTTGTAAGCCGGGGGTGGCTTGAGCATTTTTTGGCCAAAAACATGCAAACTAAGAATCTCAAAGTTTTTTTCATATATTGTAGATAGCATAAAATGCTTCTTTGGAGATTTCCATGTGTTTTTTGCCCTATATTTTTAAAACCCAAATTTTCCAAATACGATTTTGTTTTGTACCAGGAATTTAATTTGTTTGCTATTTTGATCTTTGGTAACCAAAGGAAATTATTTAATGTGCTTAAGTAAAGAATTTAAAAATCACCAATAAATGAAAATGTGGTAAAATAATCCAATGCGGAGGTAGCACATGTTTATTATACTAAAAACTTAAGGGTTGTAGAAATAATGAAAATCAAATCAGCTTTAAATATGCAAATTTGGACAGTTTTTCACATGAACTATGTTTTGTCAATTCTTGTGAGCTATATTTTTCTTTTATTATTTTTTTTATAGCTTGAGGCATGAACATGCATAGTATTTACTTGATGCCCTGCAGTGCATAATGAACTACCGATAGTATATCATTAGATCAAAGTCAAAATGTCTTGGGAGCAAATATTTGAAACTACAGAAATTTAAACAGCAGGCTTCTTTGGTGAAATTTGATAGACAAAAATGAGTATAATATAAGCTCTAATAGGAATATTATCACAGGAATATATTTGTTCTTACACAAAATCAACAGTTTTCCTTTTATGATTTTTGGAATTAAAGCAATGAGCAGCAGCTGATACTAACATATTTAACATACATTTATTAATGCATATAATTAAATTTATAGAAAAAGTCCAGTGGGGAAACACAAAGTCCCCGCAGGTATTCATTACTGCATTATGGAAAAAATAATAAATGCTTATCTCGTCATTCACAATATAGCACTGAGACCCAGCTACTATTTTCTTCTCCCTGGCAGCTGAGGCTGGAAGGCTTTATCATAACAAGCTGCTATCTCTTCTATGCAATAAGTGATAAAAGCTTCAAATACGACCTCATTTAAAGAATAAACCTTTTTTGAGAGGGGTGGATTAGGGACATTTGTGAATCCCAGCTAATATGTCTCCAACAAGATAACCCCACCTTCCATCCTAATGCAAAAACACTTGAATTTTTTTATACTAATTGCAGCTAAGCTACTTAATTTTTTACAATGTCTACAGAATGAATTAACAACTAAACAAAGGATTAGAAGAAATAATCCTGTGTTGACTTTGCTCATTGCCAATTTATCAAAATGTGGGCACCCTAAGGCTATGTCTACCCAGCTAAGTTAAAATACCGTCCGAAATCCACTGGTATCTTAAATTTGCCGCGCCACATTTTTTTATGCAGATTTGCGCTAAAAACCACGGTTGGTTTTCAGATTTGCTGTTGGCTGAAATACGATGGAAATTCTGCAGAAGATCCAACAGGTTTTAAAATCAGCCAGAATCTAGCAGATTTTAAAACTGACCAGAAAAATCTGTGCTGGTAGGCACTGGTTACAGTAAATTTTTGGCAAATTCTAAATACTACATCAGCCGAAAATCCAACCAAAAACGAGTACTGTGTAGACGTAGCCTAAGTATGTCTCCACAGCAAAGTTAAAATACCTTCAGAAATCCGATGGCATTTTGACCACGCAGCACCGTTGTTTTTTGGTGCAGTTTTTGAGCAAAAATACGAGGTTGGATTGTGGAAATACACCAGGTGTTTCAGAAGTATGTGCTGGTCAGCACGTACTTCTAAAGTGTGTGTGTGTGTGGGGGAGGGGGGGTTGGCATTCACTGTCATTATCCACGAAGCATAAGCGCCACAAGGAAGTGTCATGTCACTCCTTTCTCCCAGTGTACAATACGCGTGTATCGTATGCCTGGGGAGACAGACGTAATTCATAGCTCTAGAGCTATGTATAACCGCAATTGCGGGGCACATTTCGGGCATATTGAAGCGCAAATACGCGCCAAAATGCGGCCTGCAATTATGCCGTGTGAACATACCCTAAGGCTGAGTCCACTTTGCAAAGAACAAAATACTTTTTTCAGTGGCGGGCAACAAAAATAATAAAAGGACTGGGTGGACTGCAATACCCAGAAAGATTAGCAAGATTAGGGTTATTTAGTTTAGAGAAAAGAAGGCTTCGGGGGACATAATAAATATGTTTAAATACATCAAAGGTCAATATAGAGATCTCTCCCAAGATTTATTTATACCCAGGACTGTATCTAGAACAAGGGGGCATCCTCTACGTCTTGAGGAACGAAAGTTTCTACATAAACATAGAAAGGGATTCTTTACTGTAAGACCAGTGAGACTGTGGAATTCTCTGCCAGAGGAACTTGTCCTGGTGAATTCACTAACAGAGTTCAAAAAGGGTTTGGATGCATTTCTGGAGCATAATAATATAACAAGTTATAGTGTCTAGGATTCTGGAGAGGGGTCATTGATCCAGGGATTTTTCCGATTGCCAGATTGGAGTCGGGAAGGAATTTTTCCCTAAAATGAGGACAATTGGCTTCTACCTCATTGGGTTTTTTTGCCTTCCTCTGGATCAACACCTTAGCACAACAGGCTGAACTAGATGGACGACTCGTCTTTTTTCGGCCTTACAAACTATGAAACTATGAAACTATAAGTGTTTCCTCGTCAGACAATGTATGTATATATAAACATAGATACCTATCAATCTATATATACTGTATAGAGAGATATATAGATATTTCTATGAGGGTGTCTATAGGCAGAATCTAAAGATACCCGTATAGATAGACCCTTATAGATAGATCCTCACCGTAATCTACAGTATATGGTGCTTATCTAAATTTCTCTCTCTTTTGGACTTGTACTTCCACAACAACTGAAGGGCCCAGGTGGCACACTATTGTATTGTGTTGTGTGGTTAATATAGGTCAATCTCGCAAGGTCAGCACATGCTGGGAGCTACAATCTTATAATAGCTGGAGTCAGGGCCATCACTAGGGCCATACTGCTGCCAGGGACCCAAATCCATTCAAATGTACATTACCCAACTTTACCAGAATCCTGAATGTCCAATGTTTAGCTACTCAAAGTTACATACTGTGTAACTATGAATCAGCATTGCCAGTTAAGGATTCTGAGAAAGCTGGTTGATTTCGCTATTAATGGATAGAATTTGAACGTTTAGGAATCTGAAGTCGATGAAGTCAAATCTGAAAATCGTACTGAAATCAGTTCAAAATCCCTGACAAAAACCTGTCTGGTTTTTAGCCTCCCCATTAACTTCAATCGTTAATTTTCCACTGGATGTAGATTTTGCTGAAGTTTCCGGATTTGAAATCTGACCTCAGAAAAAATGAACTGTGTAGACTGCAGCTCAGAGTTTCTATTGCGGTCAATAGGGATAGTTGACAGACAGTTTTTAAAGTCAAAAACCATCTAAAAATCCAACTAAAAAAACCCTGCCATGTGAACTTAACCTAGTACTCAAACCTGGCACTTTGCAGCCTGTTCTGCCTCGCCCACCTGTAACTAGCCCTGTCCACTGATGGCTAATTCAATCTATTACTATGAATAGGTAAAAACCTATTGCATCACATTGCATAATACCTTCATGCACACATCATCCAGAGTTTATTGCATCATTTTCTGATGTAATTCAGTATTAGTCAGGCGGCTGCTGAAGTAAGCTGACAGCAGAGTACTATATAAAGCCCAATCAGAAAGGCTGAGTATTTAAAATATTTCCGACTTCAAGGGATACAGTTTAAAGCTACTGTTACATAAAACTGTTATTATATTTTCCATTTAGTTACACTACAGAACACTAATTCCTCGAAAGTGAATTAATACCATAGACAATTTTTCCTATATTTGTGGTGAAGTGACATTTGCCAACTAGAAGAAAAGTATCACGTCAAGTGAAGAAGGCATATTATCTTTACCTCGAATGCAGAATTGGCGACAAAGACAAGCCTTGAACCCTGCATATATAATGTGCTAAATGTGCAGCACAGTTTTCACAGTGGTTAAATGACAAAAAACACCATCAATGCCATTTGCAGTCCCCATGGTGTGGAGAGAGCCAAGCAAGACAAATGATTACTTCTGCCTGGTTCTTCCAAAGCAAAAGAAGTCCAATTGAGACTAGTTCCAAATAGTGAGGGACTTCCTATTCCAGAACCTCCAGCAGAATATTCTCTTCATTCAGCTGATGATGACGAGCGTGAGCCGGCCTGTTCTTCTCCTGGTCAGTCAGCATGGTTAGTGATGACAACTGTGGTATGGTTAGTGATGAATATGGTAAACGTTTTTATCAAGAATATCGCAAAAATGGAAAAAATACCGGGGAAAATAGTCCACTACCATGCTGGCTGACTACTGCTGTCCACTCCCCAGAGATGCTCCCGACCAGCTGTATGAGAGGCAAAGAGGTATTAACCATAGGCCTATTGCTATTAGCATGTATTTCGGGATGTAAACATTAATTGCAGATTACAAAAAAACTAGAGAAAGTTTAGCATTTTGACTGTCATATTTGTGTTGAGCACATAAAAATTGATAAGAAATATCTAATTTTATTTCAGTAACATGACTTTTGTAAACATTTGTTGACCAGTGCATTCCTCTCTTCTGTATATAAGCAGCTTTTTTTTTTTTTTTGGTGGGGTGAGGAGTAGTTTATTGGCACATTAATATGACCATCAGCTCTAGAGTAACCTGATAGGTTGTCACTGGTATCTGGAGCCGACTGCATCCCACAGCTGCTGGAGGGTTCAAAGTGCCAACACTAACATCCAGTGGCTCCCAAAGATGCTCAGTTGGGTTCAGGTGGTAATACTCTTCCAATCAATGTTTGGACATTTCTAGCTGTGTGACATGTGGCATTGTTTTGCTGGAACATCCCATCCGCCCCAGGGAAGACAATCAAAATACATGGGTGTACATGTTCTGCAAGGATGGAGTCATGCACAAATCAGTTAAGAGTGTTTTCCATATGGACAAGTGGGACAGATAATGTCATCAACATTTCTTAGACCATAACGCTACCACTACAAGATTGTATTCTTTCAGCAGTGGTTGCAGGGTGTTGATTCTATGATGTTATATGTCTGGCATGCAAATATCCATAAATTTGATGAAACAGAAAATGTGACTCATTGAAGAAGGTGACCCAATGCCAATATGCAGAGGTCCATTTTCTATATTGCTGTGAAAATTGAAGCCTTTTCTGCCAATACAGCTTGGTTAGCAGGGGTGCAGTGATATCTATCTACTTCAGGGCCCCATACACAGTAGGGTTCATTGAACTATTGTGTCAGACACATGCCTGGTCGTCCCTGGGACATTTTGGTGGTGAGCTGCTCTGCTTTAGTGTGTCAGTCCTTCGTAGCTGACATTCACCTCTCACATCTTGGCACGTGGCACTATGCAGTTTCCACATTGCTTATCTGCAATGGCACCATTAATCTGCTCATGATACACTTTTACCACAGCAGCAGTGAATAGTTCACAAACTGTGCAGTTTCAGAAACACAGTAACCCCTGGCCAGAAAATCAGCCCTTTTCTGCAACTTTGATAAAGCCCCTATTTTACTATGACAGCAATGAAGCAATGAGGGATATGTGTGCAGACAAACTATCATATACCTTATATAACCACCAAGCCAGCTCACCACACGTGACTTTCTTCATGAGCAGTGTATATATACCACTGTCACATATATTTTTAATCACCTGACACATCTTTTATTGTGATCGCTTGTGGGCAGCCATATTTCTGGTGGGCAATCTATATGTAATAGATTTCTGTCATATATCTTTATAATCATCATATATATCTTTCATTGTCTTTGCTTTGTGGGCGGCCATATTTTGGTGGGCACATTTTATGTTATTATACCTCTTTTATTTAGGTGATTTCTTTTATATTTGTATCACATCTTGATCTTTAATAAATAATTCTTATAATTCTTATTTTGGATATCTATGTCTCTTCTTTCTTCATTTTCCACACCACTACATTTTCTAGCATATACTTACAAGAGGACCTGGAAGTTATTTTTTTTGTTTTTTAATCTTTTTGCACCTGCACGCTGCCGACGCCAAAGTGACAGGTACATAGGGTTGGACTTGTGTTTTCCGTCATGGGGAGGCTGCAGGAGGTTGCAGTAGTCACGTAACCCCCCCCACCCCTCACCCAAACACACACACTCTGAGTGCCATTTTTTCATTCTGTCCCATTTTTTAAAAATTTTATTTATTATATTCCACCTTATATGCACATTTTCTTTGGATGTCTCAATTATCTTATTATTAAACATCCGTTTTGTGATTGGTTTGTCTGCTATTCAGTAATTTTTATTGGACATTACTCTTTTTAATTTGTCTGTAATCTTTTAGCTGTGTCACCCCCTGACAAAGCTTGCCGTGAAATGCATGTTGGGGCTTTCCTATACACTTATTTGGCCTGTATCCCTTTACTTTTACTATTTTTCTATTATAAATACACAATCCAGATTTTTCAAGACAAACAGTGGTGCTCACTCCTCTCAATCGCAGACAAGGATGGTATTCTGCAGGCTGAAGAGGTCTTGTACGATGTGCTGAAAAAAGGTGTGGATCCAACAGCCAAAAAATAATAGAATCTAGAGAAAAAAGTGTTGTCTAGCAACATATGTAAAACTAAAAAAAGACCTTTATTGACAATCCATATTAAAAATATCTAATGTGCATCCATAGAGTAAAACTGCAACGCGAACCACACTCTTACGCGTTTCAGGCTAAGCCATAGCTGTGCGATTTTACTCTATGGATGCACATTAAATATTTTTAATATGGATTTTCAATGAAGGTCTTTTTTAGTTTTATGTATGGTGCTAGGCAACACTTTTCTCTTGATTCTTAATTATATTTACTTTTGGTTAGTTGTTGCTTATATCTTAACACTATTTATATATCCTGGGTTGGGTAGGAAGAGATGGGTGTTCTATTATTTGTTATGTTTTCAATTCAATGTTTTGTTTTTGTCATAAAAAATATGATTTTATATCATATTTGGGATATTCTTCATGGGTGTTTTGGCATTACAGCACTGTCCTATATGTCTTTTGTTTATATGCTTTTATGTGTATTTCTGTGATCTAAATAAAAACACATTTGGCTTTATGTATGAAAACTGTCTAGCCATAAGAAAGCAACCATAGCAATCAAGCAGGGCTTAACTTTTATTTTTCCAGAGCACTATATGAAATGAAAATTATGCTCTGATTGGTTGCTATGAGTATTAGACAGTCTTATGGCTAAACCATTTTCATACATAAGGCCCATTGTTTCAATACATCGGAGTATTTATATTGTTTGTTTCGGTGTTGCTATTTGGATGATTTATAAAATACTGTAAATAAGATCACAATACAGTATAAAAATACCTTAAAATTAGATCGCAATAGGCCGATTGTAATATTTGTATTATTTTGTAGTTTGTTATAAAATAACATAATATATCACATAATAATAAAAATAATAAAAAAAAATAATAATAATAAAAAAATAATAATACTAATAAAATAATAATAATAATAATAAAATAATAAAAAAAAATAAATATTAATAATATTATTTATTATATAGCGCCAACATAATTTACACACTTTAACAAATTTAGAGGGACAAAACAAAAAAGACAGACACACACAATAAAAAGCTACTTACAGATGAAAACATAGGTGTTGAGGGGCCCTGCTCTAAAAAACTTACAACTATTAGGGGGTAGGGAAAGGAAAAACGAAAAGTGTTCGGAAAACAATGGTCCACCAGTTTCATAAATAAAGGGGTTTACAAAAAACTTAGGTGAACCCTGCCACCCGACAGTACATCAAAGTCAGATAATGGGGGGAAAATCCCCCCAAGTGTCGGGTGACAGAGGTGTTTTTATACAGGTGGGGTCCCCGAATTAAGGATCTTGTGGATCTTGTTATATAAAAAAATTTATTAAGAATTACTAACACCTTATTTTCTGTTAGATTTACGAATAGAATGACATAATCACGCCCATTTTCAAACGCTAACCTTTTTTAGGAAATTTTTTTTTTTCTTACTGCTTTCCTATGTTCTGTACAGAAGCAGACATTTTTGGGAAGTGAGGTGAGGGTGGTTAATTGGCATGGTTATTCAAATAGATGCAGTGACGCTTGATAGACACAGTCAGTGCCATACTATGAAAACATCAAACCCCAATCCCCCCCATAAAAATATGAAAATGCTGCTGCATACTGTACAAATAAATAATACTGTAATCAGTGCTGAAATAGCATTCCACTGGTGAAACGGATATTAGAGTATCCCTTCAATTAAAATTGGTCATTATGTCCAACAAAGAGAACCTTTAAGGCAAATTTTAACCTTAGCCACCGGAAACTTTCCCTGCATATATTTAGACCCCGATGTGTCATTTTGGCCTTTGCTCTGAGGTATCTATGGAGTTTTCTTGAAGCATAGAGGGCTGTATTTTTTCATTGAGCTGGATGCAGTAAAAAATATATATACCATATAGAATTTATTTTTTCTACATTGGACTCTATGTCACTTATGTCCCTTCCCTATCTTTAAATTGGAACTAGACCTTTGGGACTATCTCAATATAGCTCTGACAGGCACTGTAAGATGTAATGTGAAATACATCTAAGCTGGGTCCACCATCATGGGCCTTGATTTGAGTGTTAATTAAAAAATTATCATCTTAACTTTCAATACACCTGGGTGACAGTAACAATTTACAGACTGACAATGGTATAAAAAATTAATTGTGATACAAAAACATCAGAAAAAAGGGGTTAAAAATGAAAACTTTTTTGGGGAAAATTGGATTTTTAGCTTAATCAGGAACTCACCTGTAAGGGCCCAAGACAAGGAAAGTTTCATCCAGACGGGGCAAAAATTTTCCCAATTCTCTGCGCCCTTCAAGGGATAAAGGTTTAAAGATTTACGGGTCTCTAAATCTTGAAAGAGAGGGGGGAGACAGGGAAGGGGAAGTAAATGAATATGTGGAGGTGGAAAATTTTTAATATGGATAAAAAAATTTTGGGGGTGGGAAAAATTGCTGCAGAATTTTTTGTAGAACAAATGGTAAAAATTGGAAACATGGGGGAAAGGGGATGTAAAAGGGCATAAAAAAAACATTTTGATTTTTCCCTTTAACCTGATTGATTGCCACCTCTGATTACCATTTTAAAATATTTTAGAAAGCCTCATGCATATAAGAGAAAGGTCAGCCATCATCGACAGCTCATGTTGGGAAAGGAAGGGCCGAAAATTTTTAAATTTTATACCAAATTGGTTTGTTCTTCCCTTTGGATATAAGCCACTGCCAGAGGTGTCTATCTGCACCCCCCCCCTCACTTTTCCCCCAATAACAATGCATGTATACTTGGCTGAGTAGAGCATGTAGAAAGGTGAAAACATTACAACTAGAAAAGTCAGCAACTTTTGGAGAAGGAAATATGTATACCTCCAAACAGAACTTATCCCGAAGCCTAACGGTGCTTTCACACAGTGCTGTTTTGTGGCATGTTTGGTCTGTATTTTCACTTGCAGTGCTGTGCAACAATTAAACTGCCTTAATTGTTTAGAAAGGTGTTACAAGTGAGTAATCAATTATTGTGTTCGTTCTAAATACAGTAATTGATTTCTCACTTGTAACACCTTTCAAAACAGTTAAGATAAACTAAAGAAGTTTTCTAAAAAAAGGGGCTTTTCATTGGGTGCGTTGTTTCATTTAAAAAAAATGCACCAAAACTGCACCGTGTGAAAGCACCCTAAGGATGTCCATCAATTTGTAATGAGACTGATTGGCAACAATAGCTTCAAACTGTAATAATCCAACCAGCAGTCGCATGCAGGTATTAGGAAACGTGTATAAGTAAATGTATAGACTTACCAATGGACGATGGCACAAGGGGGGATGTTTGGGAAAGTGGGAGAGGGAAATAAATGACAGATCCAAAACAAGACACAAAAAAATCACCTCATCATAAACAATAATTCCCAAACCATTTTAGCCAGCCCCCAAAGGGGTTTTCCACCAGATGTTTCACAGCCTCAACTCCTTTCAGGATATAGGAGGGTCTACAGCAGTGATTGACATATCTGTTCTGCTCTGACATGACTGTTGGGAGGTTTTTAAACTTTTGTGCACAAAAGCTTCAGAGTTCTAAAGGGTAAAAGCTTGTCAGTAACATAAATTAAACAAGCTCCTGTTTTTTCTGAAACACACACAAGGGTGCATCACCATGTCAGGAGGGCATAGAAAAACAGAAAGGCCCAGACTTGCAATCTGCCCAAATGGGCAGATTCTCGGTCGGCTGCCAAGGTTCAGGATATTGGGCCGGCTTGCAACACCCGCTGGGGGCTGGTGATTCTCCCAAGTGGGTCCAGAGTTCCAGCACATATTTTCAGCTGTAAGCACCTCCGTGGACGTGCATACATTTGAATACTACAGAGGGGTAAGGGGCGATATGCTCTTTGCTTGGCCCTTTGACCAGGTGTACTCAGAGGGTTCAGTCCCCCCCCATCACCGCTGTCGGCTTGGCACATACTCCTATATACCCTATATACCTACCCACTGGAGGCCCTAAATAAGTATCTACCTACAGGGGGAAACTAGGTACCGACAAAAGGGCTGGGCGGCTCTAAAAGCAACCGCTGCTGTGGGAAACCCATGAACCATTTAAATTTTGGGTGGGTGAGAGCTTTATACCTAGCTACTGGGGGGCTAATATACCAACTTACCTATTGGGGAGCCTATGTACCTACTTACTAGGGGGCCCTGTGCACATACCTACTTGGGAGCCTATGTACCTACCTACCTACCTACCTACCTACCTATGTACCTATAATTATTATTATTATTATTATTATTATTATTATTATTATTATTATTATTATTACTATGTATGGACTGGGGGAACCCTGTGGGGGGCTTTATATACCCTGCAACTGGGTTTATTTTAAACACCACTCTATTGCCTCAATAGAGGTTCTTCTGCAACGACCCGCCGGGGTTGCCCAATTTTTTATTCTGTGCCTGGTTCTACATTTCAACCCCCCCCCCCCAAAACATATCGTGGTTTTTGGGGGGGGAGACCCACGTTCCGTTCTGTTTTTTTGGGACAGAGACCTTATATGGGCTTATAAGTTTTGCCTCAAAAATTTAACCACCCCAACTTTTAAAAGGGGAACAAGCCATAATTTTGCTTCTTTTTGCATTTGAAAAAATAACTTACTTCACTATTAAGCGTCCCCTCTGTTGTTTTGTTTTCTTTTGTGCAAAAACGTGAGTTTTAGAACGAAACCGTTTTTATACATGTGGCCCCATGTTTTTATCCTTATACCTGAGAATGGAACTGATACCTAAAGGACTGTGTATAGATCTTTTCTACTAGTTTTTTAAAATGACCCTTTCCTTGGAAAAAAAATTCTTTTAAAAGAGTTGTTAAATAAAAATTTGGGATAAATTTTTTACTAATAGAAAAAAGGACCACCTTAGCCAATCAGACAGTGATTTATATAGAGAATATTATCATAGATCTAAAAACCTATGAAAAAAAACCAAAAGGGTTTTCCAAAGTTAAAAAAAATGGGGTGACCACGAAATTCCCAAAATATGAAAATAAAAATTTTTTTGAAAAAAAAAAGGGCAAACTCATAGGATAAAAAATGGGAAAATCTATTAAAATTAAAGATGCAAATCCAAATTTAGAAACCGGGAAACCCGACTAAAAAAAAAACAAATTAAAAAAGACCCTCTGTTCTCAAGGACACACCATCAAACTCAACAGGAAATAAAAAGGAAAATAGTTCTCTATTCAGTAAAGAAAAAATGTCTATGAAGTCTAAGAACGAGAATTATAAATCCAAATCCACATTTTTCCTTAATTCAAAATGTCACAATAATAGACATAGATCAGAAGATAGACAAGCCATCTGATAAGAATCAAAAAAAATTTTTTTACATATTTTACATACTTTTTCAGGCCAAAAAAGACAACTCCACCCCATTTCAGCCATTGTCCCTAAAGTTTTGGGCTAAAGTTTTTTAAAGTTTTGATCCAGAGGAAGGAAAAAAAAACCCCCAGGGAGGTAAAAAAGCCAATTGTCCTAAAATTTGGGGAAAAAAAATTTCCTTCCTGACCCCAAATTTGGAAATTTGGGAATAAAATCCCGGGATAAAGGGACCCTTCCCCAAAAAAACCCGGTCACTAAAAACGGGGAAATATAAAAATTCAAGAAAGAAATCCAGCCCCCCCTTTCCCCCCCCCTCTCCAGAATCCCGCCCTTTAAAATCTTTTTAAACAATTCCATCTAAAAATTTCTTTTTCTTTTTTGACCCAAATCCAAAAATTTCCTAGCCCACTATAACTTGTTAAAATTTAAACATCTAGAAATTATCCGGACCCTTCTTCAAAACCCCTAGTCCAAAACTTGTTATTTTAAATCCCCTTTCCAAAAAATGTACCCAAAGCCCTTTTTTGAACTCTGTTGGGAAAAATTTAAACCATGAAAATTTTTTCCTCTGGCAGAGATTCCCAAAAATTCTTCAACCCCCCCCCCTTGTTCTTGATACAATCCTGAGTATAAATAAACTTTAGCGAGATCCTATTTTGGGCCCTTTAAAAAATTTTTAAAAACATATTTATTATGTCCCCCCTGAAGCCGCCCTTTTCTCTAAACAAAATAACCCTAACCTTCCCTAATCTTTTTGGGGTATTGGGGTCCACCCTTTCCTTTTTTTATTATTTTTGTTGACCGCCTTTGTACCTGTTCAAGCCTACAATGTCTTTCCTGTCACTGGTGCCCAAAACTGTACACAAAATTCCATGTTGGTCTAAAACCCGTGAAAATTTTATTTTGTGGGAGAATAATGTTCCCAAACCCTGGTTTAACTTCCCCTTTTAAAACAACCCATGGGGTCCAACCCCGCCTTGGGTTTCTGCGGGCCCGACACAAGGCGGCTACAGGGTTTAAATTTACTTCCACCAGATTCGCCAATTTATTCTCCATTGTCACTTTTTTCCCCGTGGTTTTTCCATTTAACATGTAATCATTAAGGAAATTTTTTCCCCCCCATTGGGAAAAAACCCCTTTCATTTTTTCAGTGTTAAACCTCATCTGCCACTTCCTTGCCTGCCCCGGGCCTTTTCCAAACCCATCCCCAACCCTTTGTAATTTTCACATTAACCTCTATTTTTGGGGGATTTTTTTTACAAGCTTTTTTATCATCTGCAAAGATCATTAAATTTTACTGTGAAATCCCTGTGAAAAACCCTTTTTTGAAAATATAAAGAGTAAGGGCCCCAAAAATGACCCTGTGGTACCCCCACTTTTGTAACAAGGGGTCCAGTCTAAGTAAGCCCCGTTAATTAAACCCCCATTTTGTTTTTTATCATGAGGCCCGTTACTTACCCACTTGCCCCAGATTTTCCCCCAGGGCCAACAATTTTCCTTTTAAATTAAAACCCAAACCCTTTTTTGTTACACAATAACCCAAATGCTTTTGAAAAAACCAAACATATGACATCCCCAAAGGGCCCCCCCCCAAAACCCGCCCGGAAAAAAACTTTCCCGAAAAAGCTGATGAATTAGTTTTGACAGGGCCAATCCTTTATAAACCCATGCTGGAATGGGGGATTTAAAACATTTTAATTTTTTAGTGGATACCTCCAGGGTAAACATTTCTTTGAAAACCTTCAAACATTTTACCCACAACAGAGGTTAACTTACCGGCCTTTTAGTTTTCCTGGGTCACTTTTTTACCCCCTTTTTGAATTAAATGGCACCAAAATTTTCTATTGCTAAAACCCCTTTTGGGAAAAATACCCGTTATTTTACATTTCCCTAAATATTAAAAAATAGGGGGCCAAACTAACACATTACTTAAAATCCCTTAGGGAAAAAAATGGGGGGTATACCGTCAGGGCCCGGGGATTTTTTCTATTTTAAAACTTCCCAAGGCGGGGGCAGCACATCTTCCCCCGGGTTTGCCCAAAAAACATTTAAAATTGGAATTTAACCTCCTCCCATTGCTTAATTTAAAAGGAAGTCATCCTTCTCGGTAAAAACATTGGGGAAAAAAATTGTTTAATAGGTTTTCCCTCCACAGTGTCTCCCCAGTAAATTTTTAAAAAAGGGGCCCAAAATTTCTTTTTTTTAAACTTTTTTCTAAATTAAAATTTGGGTTTAAAAAAAAATTTTTTGGGGGGACTTTTACTTTCTATGGCAAACGTCTTTCTGTCTCCAGCTTTGCTGCCTTTAAAATTTTTTTTAAAAATATTTTTTTTTTTTCCTTTTAGCTTTTTAGTGGGTTCTCACTGTCCTTCTGTTTTTTGTAGCTGAAAACCCTTTTTTTTTTGGGTTTTTTTTTGCCCCCCTTTACAAAATCGTTTTATCCCCCCAAATTTGGGGGTTTCCCTTTTTTTTTAATTATTTTTTTACCAATTATTGGGGTTTTTTACCCATCCCTCTCACACAGTTGGGGGCCCCAAGATAAAATTTTTAAAAACCCCCATTTAATTTTTTTTTGCTCCCATTTTTAAAAACCTTGTCCCAGTCAATAACGGTTTAGGGGGTCACTAAGCAGGATTTAAAAATTTGCCACCCCAAGTTCAGTGTTTTATGGCTCCAAACAAAAAAACTCTATTGAAGGGTAAATAAGTTTATTACATTTTGGTCAATATTTTCCCAAAGGGGCCCCTCAACCTGAACCTTTGGTTTTTCTGTCAGGGCCCATTAGTAATAAAAAAAATCTTGAAGGGCCCTTTCCCCCTAGTCGGTTCCTGCAAACCCTTTGGGAAAATTTTAAATTTTCCCTTTTGTTATAAAAACAAAAACTCTAACCCCCTTCAAAAACCTACTCCTATATGCCCTAGCCCAAAATGCCCACAGACCAACAAATGAACGAAGACACAGTTAGTGTTCCAAAAAAGAATAGTCAAAAACAAACAACAAAAATCATTTTGGGCAACAATTTTAAAAAAAACTACCTAATAGATCTTAAATTACCTTTGGAAAATTCTGATTAAATACCAAATAAAAAGACACTTTGTTTAATTTTAAAAACCTTATCTCAATTCGGAAAGATTTTCACAAAATTTATCACGACAGAAATAAAAAACAATGAAGATGCCGAAAAAACGAAAAACCGGGGGAAATTAGCAACTGACACTGATAAGGAATTTTGCAACTAAAATAGATCAGAATTAATAAAATTTCCCACTTTTCCCAAAGGAAAAATCTTTTTCCTTTAAGGCCCCCAAAAAATAAGGGCAAAATTCGAAAAACTCAAGAAAGAGCATAACGCCCCAAAACCCGAAAACCCTTTAAAAAACTTCTTTTTTTCCACTCCCCCTTAAACCCATCATGCATCTCAATTCAGCACATATGATACCACTGATATATAAAAAGACAACCGTGCACAGGGCGAAAAAGAAAGGGTATCATAGAGGATGTAGAACTGGCACCAGCAGAAAGAGCTTTTTACAAATTTAAAAAACCCAGACACAAACACCTTAAGGAACTGAGAACTTTTTGGAAACCCCCAATTTATCTAAATATATCTTATCTGACCCAAAGAAATAAATTCCCAAACTAAAGGGCATTTCTAAATTCCCCACTAAAAAACAAGGATTAACCAATTTCCCACAAATTTTTCCAAAACACTTTGCTATAAATCCCCATCAACCTTTAAAATGGGCGAATCCCATTCTAAAAAGAAGTGAAATTTTGTTTTTGAATTTTAGGAAAACTTCCCATTCTGAACAAGTCAAAAATTTGGGGTTTATTCACGGAACGAAGCCTGTTTTTAATTTATAAAAAACTTTCAGCACATGGGGTTAAAATTGGGGGAAAGAATCCCGGGAGGGAAGAAAGGGGACCTAAATGACATGTCAGAGATAAAAGCCAATCAAAACCGGCCCCGGGGGTTTTGTACGTCACCGGGGACTTAAAAAAAAACGAAAAGAGACCTGCATTTTAAAAATGCTCTCTATGTTCCCTGTTTTTGCCTGACTCCATTTTTAAAAATCTCCCACAAAAAAAAGACCTTTTTTTTAAATGTTGATTTTGAGGGAGGGGGGTCACCTTTTCTCACAGACTGCTTCTCTTTCTTCTAATTTTTTTTTTTGTGGGTTATTTTAAAATTTAAGTCCCCTGGCATCCAATTCAGCTGCATATACATTTTAATGCTATCTACTCAGTTCTTGAGCACATTGAATATCCAAGTGTTATCTAAGCCTGTTGTTGCTGTTGTATTCAGTTAAAGAAACAGCGTTTTTACAATCCAAATACCAGTTAATTTTTGGCAGTTCATTTCTTTTGCGCAATTTAGATCCAAGAGTTAATTAAGCGTTTTTCTGCTGTTGTGGTCAGTAAAATAAACGATGTTTTTCAACGGCAAAGAAGAAATTTTGCCTGTAGCATAAACCATATCCGAAGGTTAATTATGTTTTTTTCTGCTGTTGTGATCAGTAAAATACACGTCGTTTTAACACGCTACAAAGCTCGTAATTTTTGGCACCCTATTTTTTTTGCGCAATTTAGATCCAAGCGTTTTTCTGCTTTTGTGGTCAGTAAAATACACGTCGTTTTAACACGCTACAAAGCTGGTAATTTTTGGCAGCTCATTTCTTTTGCGCAATTTAGATCAAAGGGTTAATTAAGTATTTTTCTGCTGTTGTGGTCAGTAAAATACACATTGTTTTAACATGCTACAAAGCTGGTAATTTTTGGCACCTCATTTCTTTTGCGCAATTTAGATGCAAGGGTTAATTAAGCGTTTTTTCTGCTGTTGTGGTCAGTAAAATACACGTTGTTTTAACCCGCTACAAAGCTGGTAATTTTTGGCACCTCATTTCTTTTGCGCAATTTAAATCCAAGGGTTAATTAAGTGTTTTTCTGCTGTTGTAGTCAGTAAAATAAACTGTGTTTTTCAATGCCAAAGAAGAAATTTTGCCTGTAGCATAAATCATATCTGAAGGTTAATTACGTTTTTTTCTGCTGTTGTGGTCAGTAAAATACACGTCGTTTTAATACGCTACAAAGCTTGTAATTTTTGGCACCCTATTTCTTTTGCGCAATTTAGATCCAAGGGTTAATTAAGCGTTTTTCTGCTTTTGTGGTCAGTAAAATACACGTCGTTTTAACACGCTACAAAGCTGGTAATTTTTGCCACCTCATTTCTATTGCGCAATTTAGATCCAAAGGTTAATTAAGCATTTTTATGCTGTTGTAATCAGTAATATACACGTCGTTTTACAAAGCCAAAGAGGAAATTTTGCCTGTAGCATAAGTCATATCCGAAGGTTAATTACGTTTTTTTCTGCTGTTGTGGTCAGTAAAACACACGTCGTTTTAACACGCTACAAAGCTGGTAAATTTTGGCGGCTCATTTCTTTTGCGCAATTTAGATCCAAGGGTAAATTAAACGTTTTTATGCTGTTGTAGTCAGTAAAATACACGTCGTTTTACAAAGCCAAAGAAGAAATTTTGCCTGTAGCATAAATCATATCCCAAGGTTAATAAAGTTTATTTCTGCGGTTGTGGTCAGTAAAATACACATCGTTTTAACACGCTACAAAGCTGGCAAATTTTGGCAGCTCATTTCTTTTGCGCAATTTAGATCCAAGGGTAAATTAAGCGTTTTTCTGCTCTTGTAGTCAGTAAAAGAAACAGTGTTTTTCAACGCCAAAGGAGAAATTTTGCCTGTAGCATAATTCATATCTGAAGGTTAATTAAGCCTGTTTGCGCTTTTCTATTCAGTAAAATATACACAGAGTTTTTAAACGGCACATACAAGTAAATTTTTCCTGCCCATTTGTGGAGCGCAATTTATATCCAAGGGTTACCCAAGCTTATTAGTGGGTTCATTTGGAGTCAAATACAGGGTGTGTATTTATCATATACAGATTTCTTCATTAAACAGTCTGTACATTTTAGAACAAACAGTATGTCAGACAGAGAGGTGGCAGGCTCTTCACATGCGAGTGGAAGTGGCACAAACATTCCTGGAGAAGGCACAGGTCGCAGCAAAGCAAGGGGACGTCGCAGCAGGGGTCACTCGGTGAGGCCATAACTGCAGGTATCATCTAGCAGCCATGTGTTGACCAGCAACCCAAGGGTTCTTGATTGGTTGACTAGGTCATCCACTATCTCCCAGATGACATCTAACAACCCCAGCCAAATGTCGGTGGGAACGTCAGACACAACCCTTAGTTGGCATGGCCTGGGAGCGGGTCAGCGGCCCTCACCTGTCCTCAAACCGCCTCTGTCCCATCCGGTTCCCTCAGCTAGAGATCTACTATGTTGTCTGGGCTCAGCGCCACTATACAGCGAGGATGAACAATTCGAGGAGGACAGTCAGAAGCTACTTGGCAGCAAAGAAATGGGGCCAATATCCCCTGCTTCTTGCAGTAGATGGCAAAGTATAGATGTGGAGAGTGGCATGGGCGGTCATGTTGTGAGGGGTCAGCCCCTGCATACCAAGACCGGTGAGGAGGACAGCAGTGAAGATCAAACAATAATCGATGATGATGTAGCCGACCGCACTTGGGAGCCGGGTGAAGCAAGGGCTTCATCATTGTCAGGAGAAGAGGGCGTCAGCTTGCGCCTCAGGCAGCGGCGCAGCCAGCAAGTGGGTAGTGTGGCTGTGAGTCAGCAGGGTAGCAGCAGTGCGACGTCGGGAGCCAAGCAGGCACGGGATAGAAAACCCGCTTCGCAGGTCCAAGAAAGTAGCGGCACAGGGGCTCAGCGAAGCAGCGGCGGTAGTAGTCACTCAGTGCGGAGCGTTGTCAGTAAAATCAGCTACTCGGCGGCGTGGCAGTTCTTTGCTAAGACACCCGGAGGAGCCGAATATGGGTATATGTAGAATCTTTGGGCAGAAAGTGAAGCATGGCCAGGGAGCTAATGTTGGCACCACGGCCCTGCGTCAACACATGCAGCGTCACCATCCGGTGGCCTGGGAGAAACGTGGCTCAGATGTGGTGGTCCATCCTGCCGTCGCAGCAGCAGCAGCGCCCAGTGGCATGCATGCCATTGCAGCCAGTCAAGGCTCCACCACCTCTGCGTAAGGGAGCTGTTTCTCTTTGCCATCATCTCCCGGTCCGCCAGCAGTCGTTCAATGAGGCGATTGAAAAGAAACAACAGTATGCGTCCAACCATCCTAAGGTGCAGAAGCTGACCATGCTCCTTTCCAACTTGTTGGTACTGCAGTCCCTCCCTTTCCAAATGGTGGACTCTGCACCATTCAGAGAATTAATGGCCTGTGCCGAGCCGAGGGGGAGAATTCCAAGCCGTAATTTCTTTTCCAAAAAGGCAGTAAGAGCCCTTCACAAATATGTAGAACAGAAGGTGGGCCAGTCCTCGAGCTTATCGGACTGTTCCAAGGTGCAAGGCAGCGCGGACGTGTGGAGCTGTAACTACGGTCAGGGCCAGTACATGTTCTTTACGGCCCATTGGGTATATTATTATTATTATTTATTTTAGAGCGCAATTGATTCCAGGGCGCTGTACATTCAAGAGGGTTACAAACATAACATAAGTCAAACAAGTTCAATGCTGACAGTATGTGACAATCAACTGGCACAGAGGGAGAGAGAACCCTGCCCGCGAAGGCTTACAATCTACAAGGATGGGGGACAGAGCCAGAAGGGGGGGGCAGACATGGTTGGGGAGGGTGTCGTGAGTGAAGGGGTAGTATAGTTTATAAGCTATCCTGAAAAGATGGGTTTTCAGGTTGCTTTTGAAGCTGGTGAAAGTGGAGGAGAGTCTGATGTGTTGGGGCAGTGAGTTCCAGAGTGTGGGGGTAGCACGGCAGAAATCTTGGAGACGGTTGTGTGAAGAGCTGATAAGGGGAGAGCAGAGAAGGTCCTGTGAGGAGCGGAGATTGCGTGAGGGGGAGTATCTGGAGATTAGGGCAGAGATGTACGGAGGGGAGAGGTTATGGAGAGCCTTGTAGGTCATGGTTAGCAACTTGAAGTGAATTCGCTGGACAATGGGTAGCCAGTGAAGGGCTTGGCAGAGGGGAGAGCGGGGGAGTAGCGAGGAGAGAGGTGGATAAGACGGGCGGCAGAGTTGATGATGGATTGAAGGGGAGCAAGAGTGCTAGACGGGAGGCCACAGAGAAGGATGTTGCAATAGTCTAGGCGGGAGATGACGAGGGCGTGGACAAGCATTTTTGTAGTGTCAGGGTTGAGGAATGAGCGGATTCGTGAAATATTTTTCAGGTGGAGGCGGCAGGCGGAGGTGAGGGCTTGGATGTGTGGTTTGAAGGACAAAGCGGAGTCAAGGGTTATCCCAAGGCAGCGGACTTGTGGGACTGGTGAGAGTGTGGAGCCGTTGACTGTAATAGAGAGATCAGGTGGAGGGATGGAGTGGGAGGGTGGAAAAATAATGAATTCCGTTTTCTCTACATTAAGTTTTAGGAGACGGGTGGAGAAGAAAGAGGATATGGAGGACAGACAATCTGGGATCTTGGACAGTAAAGAGTTGATGTCAGGGCCAGAGATGTAAAGTTGGGTGTCATCAGCATACAGGTGGTATTGAAAGCCGTGTGATGCTATGAGCTGACCCAGGCCAAGAGTGTAGATAGAGAAGAGTAGTGGGCCCAGGACTGACCCTTGGGGGACACCAACGTCCGATCAGAGAGGTACGAGGAGATTCAGGAAAGGGCTGAGTCCATAATGCCGAGGGAGGAGAGGATTTGTAGCAGGAGGGATTGGTCGACAGTGTCAAAGGCAGAGGATAAGTCTAAGAGGAGAAGGATTGAGTAGTGACGTGAGGCTTTAGCGGTTAATAGCGGTTAATAGGTCATTGGTGACCTTGGTTAGGGCTGTTTCAGTAGAGTGATGGGATCAGAAACCAGATTGCAGTGGGTCAAGAAGAAGGTTGGAGGACAGATGGGTGGACAGCTGAAGATGGACGTGCTGCTCGAGGAGTTTAGAAGCAAATGGAAGCAGTGAGTTGGGGCGATAGTTGGACAGACAAGAGGGGTCATGAGTTGGTTTCTTAAAGATGGGTGTGATGGTCGCATGTTTAAAGGAGAAAGGAAAGATGCCAGAGGTTAGTGATAGGTTGAAGAGATGGGCAAGGGCTGGGATGATGACAGCACTAAGGTCAGGGATGAGGTGAGATGGCAATGGATCAAGGTTACAGGTAGTGAGGTTGGATTTGGAGAGTAGAGAGGAGAGCTTGTCATGAGTGACACTGGAGAAGCAAGTTAGGGGGAACTGCGGGGTGAAGGTAGAAGGGGGGGTGGTGGGGACTGTGCAGGCATGGAAGTGGGCGAAGGGGACAATGAGGTGAAGCTTTCTCTGATGAGGTTGGTCTTGTTTAGAAAGTGGGTGGCAAAGTCGTCTGCTGAAAGGAGGGATGGGGGAGGAGGTGCTGGTGGACGGAGGAGAGAGTTGAAGGTGTTAAAAAGTTGTCTGGGGTTGTGAGACAGAGAGGATATGAGATTGGTGAAGTAATCCTGTTTGGCTGAGGTGAGTGCAGACTTAAATGTGTGTAGTGATTGTTTGTATGTGGTGAAGTCATTGGTGGAGCGGGTTTTCTTCCAGCGGCGTTCAGCAATTCTGGAAGCTCGCCTCAGCTGTTTAGTGAAGTCTGTGTGCCAGGGTTGTCTGTTGATTTTGCGGGTTCTGTTGTGTGTGAGAGGGGCAACCAAATCAATTGTGGAGGAGATTGTGTGGTTGTAGAAAGCAGTGGCTGTGTCAGGGTCATCAAATGAGGATATGGTAGAGAGAGGTGCAAGAGAGTCAGAGAGAGTGCGAGGGTTAAGGTTTTGTAGGTTCCTGCGTGGGTGTACTAGATGTGAGACAGGAGGAGCAGGTGGGGTGGAGATGGTGGAGAAGGTAAGCAGGTTGTGGTCAGATATAGGGTGTGGAGAGTTAGAGAAGTCAGATAGGGGGCAGAGGCGGGTGAAGACGAGGTCCAGTGTGTGTCCATCTTTATGAGTGGCTCCAGAGGTCCACTGGGAGAGGCCGAAGGAAGAGGAGAGTGAGAGGAGTTTGCTGGCAGCAGAGTGGGGTGTGTCAATGGGGAGGTTAAAGTCACCCATTATGATAGTGGGGATATCAGTGGAAAGAAAGTGGAGAAGCCAGGAAGCGAAGCAGTCAAGGAAGGCGGTGGCAGGGCCTGGCGGTCGGTAGATGATCGCCACTTGGAGATTGGAGGGGGCGTAGATGCGAACAGAGTGCACCTCAAAGGAGGGGAGGTTGTATATGTGCTTCCTGCCCAGCCACACCAACAACTTGGACAGGAGACTCCGCTTTCTCCTCCACCTTGTCACACTGCTGCTCCTGCGCCAATGTCAGCCTCCTCCTCCTCCACCACCACCATCTCAGACTCCACAAGTACTACTCCATCATACCACATGTGTAGGGCACAGCGGTGTCATGCAGTTCTACACCTGGCTTGCCTCGGCAAACGAAGTCACACAGGGGAGGAACTGTGCCGCGTCATGCAGCAAGAAATCGATGTGTGGCTTTTTCCGCACCAACTGCAAATCGGAACCATGGTGACGGACAATGGGAGTAACATGGTGTCCGCGTTGCACCGAGGAGGGATGCAGCAAGAAATCGAATGGAAGTCTTCCACCAATCTTCAGAAGATTCTGAAAATGGCCAGGAAACTGTGCATGCACTTCATCCATTCCTTTAAAGCCAGGAACACCTTCCTCGAGTTGCAGCGGCAGAACGGCCTCCCCCAACACACTCTGATATGCGATGTTTCCACCCATTGGAATTCCAGCCTGCACATGTTGGACCGACTGTATGAACAGAGAAAGGCCATTAATGATTTTTAGATGATCCAGGCGGACAGGAGTACTCCCCTGTGTAACTTTGATGTCAGCCAATGGCAGCTCATGCGTGACACCTGCCGTTTGCTGAGGCCATTTGAGGAGGCCACGTTATTTGTCAGTAGCCAGGACTACGGGATGAATAACGTCCTTCCACTGCTTCATGTCCTGGAACAGATGCTGAAAAAAATGTCTGGGCAGGGGACTGGAGACATGAGTCCGGTGAGGACTGAACTGGAGGAGGAGGAGAAGGACATTGGAGCAGAAGCATTGTCTGGTGAAATGAGTGGATTTTCTACCCAGGTGACAGGAAAGGAGAAGCAGGAGCAGCTGGAGGAGGTAGAGGGAGATGAGGAAGATGAGGCAGATGACCCACAAGCACCGTGGTAGTATACAATGGAGATGGAGGCAGGGAGTCACTTGTGCAGATGGCCCGCAGCATGCTGATTTGCCTGGCTAGTGACAACCGAATAGTCACCATCCGGCAGTGGGATGACTTCTGGCTCGCCTGGCTATTGGATCTTCGCTACCGGTCAAAACTGGGAGCCTTTTGCCCAGCTGCTGAGCGGGAGGACAAACTCAAATACTTTAGGGAAATCCTCCCTAGTCAGTTGGCCGCTGCCTATGTGCGGCATCGTCCCTCCTCTGACAAGTCTGACCGGGGGGTTCCTTAGCGCTCATGTACTACTGCCGCGGCCGCTGGGGGCCGGCGGGGGGTAGGAGCAGTACCAGCTCCATCAGCAGCAACCTAAGTCTGGAGTCGCTGATGAGCAGCTTCCTTCACCTGCCTAGTGAGGAGGGCAGTCGCCAGCAGCAGCAGCAGCAGCAGCACCTGGAGCAGACCCTGAACCAACAGGTCGTGGCCTACTTGGACAACACTCTGCCACCTCAGTTAGAAGATCCGCTGGACTACTGGGCAGCCAAACTGGATGTGTGGCCGCAACTTGCCGAGTGTGCAGTGGAGAAGCTGTCCTGTCCGGCTAGTAGTGTGGCATCAGAGCAGGTGTTCAGTGCAGCGGGGGCCATCGTTACCCCAAGGAGAACCCGCTTGTCCACGGGAAATGTGGAACGACTGACCTTTGTCAAGATGAAATAGGCATGGATCAGCCAGGATTTCCACTCACCAATGCCTTAAGCGTCAGATTACATCAGCCATGATGCCTCACCAAAACTTTGAGAAATGAGTCTGGATTCAAACTACCTGCCTCAGCCACTATTCTGATGCCGCCACCCGCCTGATGCAACACATAGGTTGAAAGTTTATCCTTCTGCCTACCACCAGGGACTGGTATTACCACCCACTTCCACACTTGTGCCACTATATGACCTAATGCTGCTGCTGGTGTCGTGACCTCCACACTGTGTCATTGTTCCACTCTCTGAACTAATGCTGCTGCTGATGCTGCTGCCGTGACCTCCACACTGTGTCATTGTGCCACTCTCTGACCTCATGCCGTTGCTCCTGCCGTCACCTCCACTCTCTGTCATTGTGTCACTCTATGGCCTACTTCTGTTTTTGCCACCTCCAGAATTTGTCATTGTGCCACTGTCTGACCTCATGATGCTGCTGTGGCTGCTGCTTTGACCTCCACACTCTGTCATTGTGCCACTCTGTGGCCTACTACTGTTTTTCCACCTCCAGAATGTCATTGTGCCACTGTCTGACCTAATGCTGCTGCTGTGGCTGCTGCCGTGACCACCACACTTTGTCATTGTGCCACTGTCTGACCTCATGATGCTGCTGTGGCTGCTGCCGTGACCTCCACCCTCTGTCATTGTGCCACTCTTTGGCCTACTCCTGTTTTTGCCACCTCCACACTCTGTCATTGTACCACTGTCTGACCTCATGCTGCTGCTGTGGCTGCTGCCGTGACCTCCACACTCTGTAAATTTGCCACTGTCTGACCTCACGCTGCTGCTGTGGCTGCTGCCGTGACCTACCCACTCTGTCATTGTGCCACTCTGTGGCCTACTACTGTTTTTGCCACCTCCAGAATGTCATTGTGCCACTGTCTGACCTCATGCTGCTGCTGTGGCTGCTGCCGTGACCTCCACCCTCTGTCATTGTGCCACTCTGTGGCCTACTCCTGTTTTTGCCACCTCCAGAATGTCATTGTGCCACTGTCTGACCTCATGCTGCTGTGGCTGCAGCCGTGACCTCCACACTCTGTCATTGTGCCACTATCTGACCTCATGCTGCTGCTGTGGCTGCTGCCGTGACCTACACACTCTGTCATTGTGCCACTCTGTGACCTACTCCTGTTTTTGCCACCTCCAGAATGTCATTGTGCCACTCTCTGACCTCATGCTGCTGCTGTGGCTGCTGCCGTGACCTCCACACTTTGTCATTGTGCCACTGTCTGACCTCATGCTGCTGCTGTGGCTGCTGCGGTGAAGACCCAACACGGTCATTGTGCCACTGTCTGACCTCATGCTGCTGCTGTGGCTGCTGCCATGACCTTCACACTCTGTCATTGTGCTCCTCTTTGGCCTACTCCTGTTTTTGCCACCTCCACACTCTGTCATTGTACCACTGTCTGACCTGATGCTGCTGTGGCTGCTGCCATGACCTCCACACTCTGTAAATTTGCCACTGTATGACCTCATGCTGCTGTGGTGGCTGCTGCCGTGACCTACCCACTCTGTCATTGTGCCACTCTGTGGCCTACTACTGTTTTTGCCACCTCCAGAATGTCATTGTGCCACTGTCTGCCCTCATGCTGCTACTTTGGCTGCTGCCGTTACCTCCACCCTCTGTCATTGTGCCACTCTGTGGCCTACTCCTATTTTTGCCACCTCCAGAATGTCATTGTGCCACTGTCTGACCCCATGCTGCTGCTGTGGCTGCTGCGGTGACCTCCACACTTTGTCATTGTGCCACTGTCTGACCTCATGATGCTGCTGTGGCTGCTGCCGTGACCTACACACTCTGTCATTATTCCACTGTCTGACCTCATGCTGCTGCTGTGCTTGTGCCCGTGACCTACAAAACTTTCATTGTGCAACTCTGTGGCCTACTTCTGTTTTTGCCACCTCCAGAATGTCATTAGGCCACTCTCGGACCTCATTGCTGCTTGCTGTGGCTGCTGGCGGACCTCACACTCTTGTCATTTTGCCACTGTCTGACATCATGCTGCGCTTTGGCTGCTGCCGTGACCTACACACTCTGTCATTGTGGCCACTCTGTGGCCTACTACTGTTTTTGGGTGCCACCTCCAGAATGCCCTGTTGGCCACCTGTCTGAACCTAATGGTGCTGCTGTGGCTGCTGCCGTGACCTACACACTCTGTTATTGTGCCACTCTGTGGCATACTACTGTTTTTGCCACTTCCAAACTCTGTCATTGTGCCACTGTCTGACCTCATGCTGCTGCTGTGGCTGCTGCCGTGACCTCCACACTCTGTAAATTTGCCACTGTCTGACCTCACGCTGCTGCTGTGGCTGCTGCCGTGACCTACCCACTCTGTCATTGTGCCACTCTGTGGCCTACTACTGTTTTTGCCACCTCCATAATGTCATTGTGCCACTGTCTGACCTCATGCTGCTACTGTGGCTGCTGTCGTGACCTCCACCCTCTGTCATTGTGCCACTCTGTGGCCTACTCCTGTTTTTGCCACCTCCAGAATGTCATTGTGCCACTGTCTTACCTCATGCTGCTTCTGTGGCTGCTGCGGTGACCTCCACACTCTGTCATTATGCCACTGTCTGACCTCATGCTGCTGCTGTGGCTGCTGCCATGACCTACACACTCTGTCATTGTGCCACTCTGTGGCCTACTCCTGTTTTTTGCCACCGCCAGAATGTAATTGTGCCACTGTCTGACCTCATGCTGCTGCTGTGGCTGCTGCCGTGTCCTACACACTCTGTCATTGTGCCACTCTGTGGCCTACTCCTGTTTTTGCCACCTCCAGAATGTCATTGTGCCACTGTCTGACCTCATGCTGCTGCTGTGGCTGCTGCCGTGACCTACACACTCTGTCATTGTGCCACTGTCTGACATCATGCTGCTGCTTTGGCTGCTGCCGTGACCTACACACTTTGTCATTGTGCCACTCTGTGGCCTACCACTGTTTTTGCCACCTCCCGAATGTCATTGTGCCACTGTCTGACCTAATGGTGCTGCTGTGGCTGCTGCCGTGACCTACACACTCTGTTATTGTGCCACTCTGTGGCCTACTCCTGTTGGTGCCACCTCCAGAATTTGTCATTGTGCCAGTCTCTGACCTCATGCTGCTGCTGTTGATGACGTCATCTCCACACTGTGTCATTGTGCCACTTTGTGGGCTCCCGATGTTGCTGCCACCTCCAAAATTTGTCATTGTGCCACTCTGTGGCCTACTCATGCTGCTGCCAAGTGATCGTTGTCTCACTGGAACACCCTGTGGCTTCCTAATGCTGTTTCCACCCTCACCACTCTATGAAGTTGCCACTATGTTTGGTTTTCCCCTTCTCTTCACCTCTCAGAAAGAATTGGAAGGATCAGGATTGTCTAGCCAAAAGCAGGAGTGGATACAGAACACAAAAGACATGCAGATATCCCGTTTACTGGTCATCTCTGTTTTGGATCAACTCCTGTTTGTTTTTGGCCTTAGCAATACTGTATATACTGTATATAGCTGTTTTTTAACGCCCCA
>JAODAL010014591.1:0-86914 GCA_025379985.1 Phyllomedusa bahiana | reverse complement strand
GGGGAAAAACGTTTTTAATGGTTCATGCATTGGTATATGTTTGTATGTGTGGGCTGGACAGCAGATGATAACTGATCGGGCATGTAATTGGATTTTAGTTTTATGTTGACATCATGTCCAAGAGCTGGATATAATCAGCTCGTTAAGCCTAGGTAATAATTTGCTACTTTTGAATACATTGCAAATGAACTATAATATTTTACAGACAAGGATTCCAAGTCCTCCCTTGTCCCCAAAGTGGAACATAAATCGTGTTACAATTTTTTTTTGGTTTTTTAAATGTCAAATTTCGAAAAAATCCTCAAAAACAAACCGATTATTGGGGTGAACGGGTTATTTTTGTAAAAAAAAATATTGTACAAAAATGCCCAAAAATTTACCCTAGACCTAATCCTAAATTTATTTTAGGATTTGGGTTATGGTTTTTTAAGGGTTTTAAGGGAATATCTTACTTTTAAGCGCCCCCCCGGGGCCCCCATGTCACTCCTTGGGTGCTCACTCTGGTTTCCCTGGGTTTACCCCAATTTTTTTGAAAACGGAAGGGGAATTTCGGACAAATGAAAGCCCCGACATCATTTCCGCTTTTCATGTCATAGGGTAACCTAGAGAAACTGGACATGACGTCAGATGATCGCAATGGAAATGGCAATGCAGTAGGAGTGACGTGAGGCCTGGATCAGCACTGAGAGTAAGCCAACCCTTCAAATACCCTACAAACCCTAACTTAGGGATAGTGTTACCACTATGGTTAGTGTTGGGGATAGACTTAGAGATAAGAATAGGGTTAGAGAAAAAATTCTGGTTCAGGACATTCTGAACGTACATTTTAGTTTCTCAGTTTTGGATGAACCAGTGTTGAACCAAACAGGGCTTATTTGAGCAACTCATGACATGGCAAGTTAGTGGGAGGGGTTTGAAAAACACAGGGGAAAAATCCAGAAAGGAAGGAAATTTTTAATGGTTTGGAAAATGAAAAGTTTACTTTCCTGCCCCATATTTCTTTGTCTAATGTTTAGATGTTGTTCTTTAGCTAGTTGGATACAAGAAGATTTGGGGGCAAGGTAAGACTAAAATCAATCAGATGTATTTTCATTGTACTTTGTCTGATATATTTTATGTATGCAACCCCCACTTTAAAAGTACACACCCCCGGGAAATTAATGGGGCTTTTTAAAAAAATAATAATAAAAATTCAGGTGATGTTATGGACCCCCTTGATCATTGTAAAATGACTTATTCTACCCCGCCCGGGGGGCGAAGCTGAACCCTTTAGTTTCACCAGAATAAGACAGGTTGGATTTTCTCTGCGGCAGGCAGAGAATAGTCATGGTCACAAGAAGAGGTCAAAGCCCAGATAGCATAAACGTCAAGAGACTAGACTTAAGGGAAAAAAACCCATCCCTGTGAGGGGCGGGGGAAGGGGAATGACCAGGGGGGCCCCCACCACTATTTTGGTAAACAGTATTGTGACCATTTATTTCGGGGAAAAGGGTGCACATGCTTAGAAACGGTATTCATGGTCAGAGTCGTAAGGGGGAGCAGAGCGGAGCAAAAGAAAGTAATAACAAAGGGGAAAAAAGAAAAAGGGAACACTCAAGCGTTACGGTCAGGGGGGGGATGGTGGATCATCGTGACAAATAATTCCACCCCTTTGCTGCATTTGTGTAGGAAAAACCAATCCCATGGCCCTATCTATTCCTCCCTGGATGATTTAAAATCAAGTTTTTTTTCTTCAATTTTTTCGAAAGGGGGTTCCCCTGCTTTTTTCTTTTTTTGAATATCGGGTTTCTAACCCAGAAAAAGTGTTTGTTATCAGCACTTATGTTAAACTGAGTAAAGACACCGATTGGTAAACCCAAAGTTGGGAGGCAAAGTCACAAGCAAGAGTTAGGTACAGCACTAGTCAAAAATGTAAACAAGCAGGGTTCAGGGATGGCAAAAAATTGGGGTAAATTTAAAAAAAAACCCAAATTTGGGTTAAATTAAGAACAAAAATCACACTTTAGCAGCCACATAGCCCAAATGGCCTTTGTATTTAAAATGAGAGATCCCACAAGGAGGGAAAAATCTCGGGATCTGGTTTTCTGAAAACCTTTCCCCTCAACTCTAACTTTATAATTCTCCTTAACTCTCTCTGATCACAATCTTATTTCCTTCACTATTTCTAATTTTCACCCTTCTGGGAACAATGCCCCTCTCCCCTTAGAAAAACCACTCCATGAACACTCGGGGAAATTTACGACGCCATACAACCTCCTGCCCCCCAAATTTTTCCCTCTCCTGCCCTGACCTGGCGGCCCAACAATATAATGAAACTTTCCACCACCCTGGACCACATTGGGCACCCGCTCACACACCGCACCACCAAGTCCAGACACCACAGCCAGGCACACCCCAACTCGCCCATCGGCACATGTTCCAATAACGAGCGTCGTGGAAAGTCGAAGCTACTCAGACTTTCTCCACTACAAATTATGCCTCAGACTTATCATACTGCCCTTCACACGCCAAACAGAAAATATTTCACCCTCCCCTCATCGCAACCTAACACAACACACTCAACCCTTTGACACCATCACTCCCTTCTTAGCCTAAACTCAGCCGCCGGACTCTGACACTCCCATCTGAAAGAACTGGCCACCACTTTCAAAGAGAAAATTGACAACATCCCAAAACACTTCATCTCAAACCCCAACAGCAGCCATCTGGTCCCCCCGCACATCCCCCAGCTACTCTCAGCTCTTGACCCACGACAGAAAAGAATTGTCCAGGCCTTCTGCTGTCGGCACGCCCACCACTCTCTATGACCCCATTTCCCTCCCACCTTGTCTCCATCTAATTCTCCAGCTAACATCCTCTCACATAACCTGCAATCTGTACCCACTCTCTCTCTCCATGGAATCTTCCCATCTCTTTAAACAGCTTTATAACCCCTTACTGAAAAAGCCCTCTCTGGACCCATCCTGCGCTGATACTACGCGACCATCTCTAACCTGCCCTTCTCTCCAAACTCACTGGAACCTTTGTTTCTACCTCGCCTAATCCGCTATCTCTCCCTAACTCTCCTTCTTGACCCTCTGCAATCAGTTTCCTGCACCCTACACTCCAGAAACTGCTCTAACTAAAGCTCCAATGATCTCCTATACAGCAAATCGCAGGGTAATCGACTCATTGTTGCTATCTTCATGGATTCTCTTCTGCAGCGTTTGACACTGTTGATCACCAACTTCTCCTCCGCAATGCACACACCATTGGCCTCCAGACACCGCCTCTCTTGTTCTCATATTACCTTCTAACCGCTCCTTCAGGTCTCATTTGCAGTTCTACCTCCTCTTCCGCTTGCTAGTCGGTTCCTCAGGATCCGTTCTTGCTCTCCTCCTCTCATTCCTATACAGCCCCCATGGACAAACCATCACAAGTTCTTCCGTACCATCTCTACCTATGACACCAATTAACACCTCCTCCCGAAACATCACTCCACCTCTACAAAACACCAGGACTGCCTGTCTGCCTGTCTCTGACATCATGTCCTACACCCTATCTAAACTAAACCTCACTAAAACTGAACTTCTAGTCATCCCACCATCTACTAACAACCTTACCCTCCCTTTCTGTCTCAGGTGTGGCACCACCATAACTCCTAGCAGCAGGCCCCTTCTTGGGTTAATACTAATTCCGATCTGTCCCTTTCATCCCCTATACCCAATCCCTTGCCCGCTCACTGTCACCTGCACCTCAAGAACTATCTCCAGCATCCGGTCCCTTTTCTCACTGTGAAACAACTCAAACTCTCATTGTCACTTATTCCATTCCGTCTCGACATACTTAACTTCTTGCTTATCGGTCTCCTCTGTGCAAACTCTCCCCTCTCCATCCTGCCGAATGCCAGCACCAGGCTTGTCTTATCTTCCGCCCCTATCTGATCCTCTAACCCTGTGTCATCCACTGCACTGGTTGCCTATCCATACAGGAGACTACATAAACCATCACTCTCACTCATAAAGGCTCTCCACAACGCTGCTCCTCCTAATCTCCTCCCTCACTTCTGTCCTAACACCCCTAACCCCCTCTCTCCATCTGCTGAAGATATCAGTTACACTCATCAATCATCGAAAAACCTCCCAGCCCTCTCCAAACTTCCACTGCGCACCAGTTCTCTGGAACATGCTACCGCGGCATCAGGCACACTCAGAACTCTCATAGCTTTAAAAGCCCTAAATAACATCTTCTCCCTCTGGCCACCGAATTCCCTAATGCAACACCCCCAGTAGTCAACCCACGTGGTATAGTTTCATCATGGTATAGATTTTTGGTTTATAGGTTTGCATGTTTAAAAATAGTTATATTTAGTGTTGAGCGATTATTATCGACAAAGTTGGAAAATCGGCACGGTATTTACCGTTGATCGGATTTTTTAGATCACGCGAGAATTTAGTTAAAATCTGTGCTTTTTTAATCTATGAATTATCGCCCATTTTCGCGCTTCCTGGGCATTTTGCGCCAGCAAATCAGCTTACAAATAAGCTGGTTGGAGATGTGTGTGCGACGTCATGACTGGGATGTGTATGGTTGCGATTGGCTTGAAAAATCCCATGACCTCGTTTTACATAGAACTGTTCATGATCATGGTGTGTCAATCTCAAAGCAGTAGAACGTGCCCTCTCTGCCTCTGTGCAAACATGCTCAGCGAAATTTAATTCTATTTGTTCACAGAGACACTCTACATTTAGCGTGATCCTAAGAACTCATTTAAATCAAGACTTTGCAGATTGTAGGTATTAGGCAAAATTTAACGGACATCTACCGCTGAAAAGTCACGGGGGTACGGGGTCCTTAGTTGTTTAGTGCAAAACTCCACTTTTATTATAAGTATACATTTTCAATAGTTTTTCTTTGTCAATTTTGCCATTCATCTTGTTTTGATAGAGGTACCTTGCAGTTAAAATTTGATCCACAATTTTTGTAGTCACCACAGGTTGATAGTGCCACAAATACCCTTTTATTATCCGTAATACATTTCAGATAACGTGTTTTTGCACTTTTGCCAGTCCAGATTTGTTGAATAGAGTACCTTTGCCAGTTAAATTTGAATCCAGTAATTGGGTGAGTCACCACAGTTGAATTGATAGGTGCCAAAAAATACCTTTTATTATCCGTATACATTTCAGATACTTTTTTTTGCACTTTGCCCAGTCCCAGATTTGTTGATAGAGTAACCTTGCAGTTAAATTTGAATCCAGCAATGTGTAGTCACCAAGGGAATTGATTGGTGCCAAAAATACCTTTTATTTCGTATACATTTTCAGATACTGTTTTTTGCACTTTGCCCATCCAGATTTGTTTGATAAGGTACCTTGCAGTTAAATTTTGAATCACAATTGTTAGTCACCACAGGTAATTGATAGGTCCAAAAACCTTTTATTATCCCTATTCATTTCAGATAATTTTTTTTGCATTTTGCCCAGTCCAGATTTTTGATAGAGCCACCTTGCATTTAACATTTGAATCCAGCAATTGTGTATCCACCACGTGAAATGATAGGTGCCCAAATAATACTTTTTATTATCCGTATACATATCAGATACGTGGTTTTGCACTTTAGCCCAGTCCAATTTGTTTATAGAGGTACCTTGCAGTTAAAATTGAATCCAGCAATTGTGTACCACACAGGTGAATTGATAGTTCAAAAATACGTTTATTATCCGTATACATTTCAGATACGTTTTTTGGCACATTTTTGCCCAGTCCAATTTTGTTGATAAGTACCTTGCAGTTAAATTTAATCACAATTGTGTATCACCACAGGTGAAATTGATAGTGCCAAAAATACCTTTTATATCCTACTCTTTCATATTACGTGTTTTTTGCACTTTTTGCCCAGTCCAATTGTGATGAGCACCTTGCAGTTGATTTGAAATCCAGCAATTGTGTATCACCACAGTAAATGATAGGTGCCAAAAATACCTTTTTTTTATTATCCGTATACATTTCAATCCGTGTTTTTTGCACTTTTGCCCAGTCCCAATTTTTTGATAGAGGACTAGCAGTTAAAGTTGAATCAGCAATTTGTGTAGTCCAACCACAGTAATTGAGAGTCCAAAAATACCTTTTATTACATCGTATACATTCAGATACGTGTTTTTTTGGCACTTTGCCCATCCTCAATTTGTTTTGATAGAGGGTACCTTGCATTTAATTTGAATCCAGCAATGGTTAGTCCACCACAGGTTGATAGGTGCCAAAAATACCTTTATTACCGTAACATTTCAGATACGTTTTTTTTGAAACTTTTGCCCATCCAATTTTTGATAAGCCAACCTTGCAGTAAATTATGAATCCACAAAATTGTGTAGGTCACCACAGGTAATTGATATATGCCAAAAATACCTTTTTATATCCGTATACATTTTCAGCTACGTGTTTTTTTTGCCCTTTTCCCAGTCCCAGAATTTGTTGATAAAGCCACCGGCTGTTAAATTTGAATTCACAAATTTTTAATTGATTTAGGATATAAATAGCTTGTGATTTGCCGCTTTTAATAAAGACGTTTCCAAAACTCTTCCATAACCCTCAAATTTTATCGTTCTGACATGAAGCGAAAATGCAGGTGGTAACCGAGCAAAGAGGGGTAGGACATGAGGTAAGGTACGAAGAAGTGCTTTCCTTCTATGCTGCGAACCACACGAAACAGCGATTGTCCGGTTCAGGACCGTCAGCCTGTCATCGCTGTCAGGGCCCCTGTAAATCTCAGCAACGAACACGTCGCCATCTGTTCTTCAGTGGTTAATACAACCTTCATCCACAAAAGCATCTTACCTCCTCGTCCTCCAAGAGAAGAGGAAAAGGGTCACGGCCCAATGTCCATCACATCCGTGCAACATGAAGCGAAGGCAGCCCAAATGTCAAACTCGTGTCCACCAATGTGGATAATCATTTTCTGAAGACCTCGTTTGAGGACAAAATGCGGTTGGGTCAGATCACGCATTAAAAATCAAGAGGCCAAAGAGATGATTTTCTCTGCTCTGACCCAGTTACTGATCCATCAAGTGGAAAGAACCTCAATCGCAAAAAAATCCCGGCGGTCGGCAATGCCTTGCAGTCCCTCTTCTTGTAGGCCCCAGCTTCCTGGATCAGATTGTCCATAGACGACGAAGTCAGCTGGTTATGAATGATGACGCATTGCGGATCCCAACCGTGTCTTTTTAGCAAATTTGCTTGCAAGCGCTTCATCACTGACGAGGAGGAAGACAATGGGGTAGTGTCAGTAACGGTCCCGCCCACAAAAAGGAGAGGCGGTCGCAGAAGTCCCTGCTGATATGATTTTTCCGCCACCACGTCAGCGAACCCCGCTCCTCCTTATCGCCATCAAAAAAGTCAGGACCTCTCAAGCCTGGGCCCTTCTTTAGCAACTCTATTCACAAGCTGTCCAATCCGCCATTGGCCAATAAACCATAAGTAAGGCAAGAATCTTAGTTTTAACCACCACCACAGTCTAGTCATATCACGAACCATGAGTTGAAATGGAGGCAACACATGGCCAAAAAGGCCAACGACCCGGGCCTCCAACCACTGTCACACCCTCTCTCTCCGCCTCCTCTGCACCACCAAGCTTCCTCACTCCCATGTCTCTCAGAGTCATGATCAGGGATCACCACCACTTCAACCTCCTCCGACCCCAAGTAACACAAACACCACCAGAACCCATCCTACACCCATCCCTTCACCATTTGACGACTCACGCTGTACAAGCCCAGCTATAACACCAGCCTTCCAGTCCTTCCAGGTGGAGCAGAAGAAACACTTTAACCCAAACCATCCCAAAGCCAAAAGCCTGAATGTCGCATGCCAGGCTTTTGGCCTTGGCAATGTTGCCTTTCCGTCTGGTGGACACAGATGGGTTCCGCCACACCATGCCCCTTTGCCTGTCCCCAATACCAATCCTAGCCGGCAATTTTATTTGCCAGAAAACCATCCCTGCCCTGGCCAGCCACTTTCATCTAAATTTCAAGCCGTTTCTGCATCTTTGGCCGAAAAGTCCATCTGACCACCGACACAGGACTAGTAAGCCGGCAAGGGCGCTATATCTCTGTGACAGCTCACTGGGTGTAGCTGGGTGGATTGTCCTGGGGTGACCTGTCTCTCAGGCTCCCGGCGCACCTCTTCAAAACCGCAGGGATGTTGGAGGGCTGTTTTTCCCAAGTCCTCTGGTGGCATCACGTCCCTGAGAAACCACCGTTTGAAATTAATCAGTCTTGGAGACCGTCCACACACAGGTCAGCGCTGTGACGCTTTCTCCCCAACAACCGGACGCTGGCTGGTGAAAGAACTTTGGTGCCAGCCAAGGTGGTTGTCGCTAACGGCGAAATTGCGGGCCGCCCTAAGATCGGTAGCGGAGCACATCCCTTGCCGCGCATGTCATGACCCTTGTTGTCCAAAATTTTTCTAAAGAGCGACCCGATTCTGACTGCCTCTGAGAAGGCTCGAGGTCTGAGTTCGCCTTCCGCCGATCGCACCCTGTTCGTCCCCCTGGCCTGCGTTCGCGTCGCTGCGGCCTCCCATCAACCCATCTCATTGTTGACGTGGCAACACGCTGAATTCACCTCCCACATGCTCCAGCGATGTGGAAGCAGCGCAATGCCTATACGCATTTATGAAGTGACACATGGCTGACAAGCAGCGGTGCGACCTCGGGGTGTTGAGCCACCCGTGAGTTGAGCAGGTGATAGAGCTCTGCACCATCCTTCCAGTTTGAAGAATGCCACCCAAAAGGGTCATGCGGACAATGCCTTTCAGCATGAGCATTGTGGTGATCTTATTCTGACACTCTGAAACAACAGGTCCCCCATCGACGGAGAGGAGACGACACAATGCGGACAACAGACCTTCTCTCCGTCGAATCCAAAGCCTGACAGTTTCTTCAATTTTATCGTCTTCATTAGGCAGTGTTCGGTTCCAGGGCTATGCAAGGCGGCGCATCACTCTCAGTGCATCATCTCAGGTAAGTCAAGGATGTGTTGAACTTTGTGCCAGAGGAAGCGGAGGAGAGAGAGAAGGAGGTATTTTCCTAGACACCGACGTTACCCGACGTCCCTGCCTTGGGAAAAGTTGCGCGAATATGAGGTGGAGGAGGAAGATGAAAGATCATTGCTAGTGCCCCTCGACCCAGAGGCTTAGAAATCAAGGCTCCATCTCTCACAGGTGCTTGATTCTCCATTTCCTCCAACATGATCCTCGCAATTAAGCCCATCAAAATGAACAACATTTATTGGCCAACCTCCTAGGATTCTCGTACTAACAAAACTCAGCACTTTCCTTCCACCCACCCAAAATAACTGTAAAATGCAGGAAATGGTGACCTTGCTGATTGATCAACAGGAGACATCTGTTTGCGTCTGCACACGTTCCCCATATTCACGTGGAACAACATCAGTGACGTGACAGCATAGAGTCCCAAGTAGCCGTAGCGGCACAGCAGCACAAGGTGGCAGATGCCTAATGGGTGACCCTGGCACATCTTCTATTTTACCACCTCACCAACGCATCAATCAGGGCACACATCAAACACACAGAGACAGCTTAAGATCATGTGCATCGACTATCTCGGTCTCAACACCGATGTTTTTGTATTGTTTTCTGACCCAATAGACTTCTGGTATCCAAAATGGACGAATGGCCGAGTCGTCCCATGCCATAGAGGTTTGTCCTGCCCACAGCCCAGCGTCATAATCTGAGCACCTTCGCACAGCTGGAGGAGATATTACAGACAAACGCATCCGGCTTCCCACAGAAATGTGGATCGTTTGACTTCATCAAATGTAATCAGCATGGATCTCTGATGATGTTGTGCCCCAATTTGCGAGTCACCGATAATTCCGGTCTACTTCAACATTCCTCTTCAAACAGAAATGGGGTCCGCTTGAAAACTTTTTTTAAAATGATCATTTCTTACCTGCAATTTTCCCAACATCAATTGCTGTTTTGCTGTAGAGACTGTAAAAGACAGCATAGGTTTCATACTACACCGTATTCCATTTACTCACTTTACTCTTAAAGTTTTCCGCATTGTCAATGGTTATGAGAGTTCATGTTGCTGTGAGATAACAGCTATAATTATGGTCTTTTGAACAGAAATGTGCTTCTAAGTGGCATTTCTCCTCACAAATTTTAATATTGGCTGAGAGTCATATTTATAATTATTTTGGGGTCATGTTCTGTGAGAATACAGCAATAATCATGGTCCTTGAACAAAATGTGGCTTTTTGAGTGGCATTTCTCCCTCACAATCTTTAACAGTGCTGAAATCATTTTATAATTTTTTGGTCCATCTGCTTTTGAAATGCAGCACACTACGGGTCTATTCCTAAAAACTGTTGTTCTAACAGACATTTGTTCTTCACAAGTGTCAAAAGTGCTCAAGGTCATGCTTTGAATTTTGGGGGCATTTTGCTGTGACATAAGCAATACTACAGGTCCTATTAAAAAAAAAATGTTGTTTCTAACAACAATTGTTCTTCACAAATGTCAAAAGTGGCTCAAAGGTTCATGTTTTGAATTTGTTGGGGGCATTTTTATACTGTGACATGCACAAGCTACAGCCTATTATACAAAAATTTTTTCTAACAGACATTTGTTCTTCACAATTGACAAAAAGTGCTCATGGTCATTTTTGAATTTTTTTGGGGCATTTTGATGTGACATCCGCTATACTTACAGTCCAAATTATAAAAAAAATGTGTTCTAACCAGACATTGTTCTTCACAATTGTCAAAAGTGGCTCATTGGTCATGTTTTGGGGTGAATTGTTTGTGGCAGTTTGCTGTGAAAGCAGCTATACTACAGTTTCTAATTGTAAAAAATGTGTTTTCTAACAGACATTGTTCTTCACAATTGTCAAGAGTGGCTCAAGGGGGATGGTGCTGTCAAAACAGGACTTTAAATTTTTAATAAAATTATATAGGTGACACTGTTATGGACACATATTGCAAAATACTTTTTTTGCAAGATCTTAACATACTATCAACCTGTATTGAGACAACCCAATTAAAACAAATAAAAAAAAAAAAAGACATGGTGGGATCCATCCTATTTTAAAATGTGTTTTCTAGAATTAAACTACTAAAAAACTTCATTACAAAATAGCTGTAAAAAATTCCTCTCTAATTGTACAAGGGAGTACAAGGAAAGACTTGACCAACATGTAGGTTAATTCAGAGGACATGAGTATGGAGCATGGACAGAGAACAAAAACAGAGACAATGTCCTCAGCACTTAGTAACAATGAAAAAAAATCCAAGAAAAAGGGCACCTGGTGGAACAACGTTAACCACCAATATTTCCAAGTGAGCTCATTTTCCGCACTCATACGGAGGGGGAAGCGCTACCCAGTCTTTACTGTGTACTCGAGGAAGGCTGGAGGTCTGCTCACACTCCGCACTCTGCTTCACACACTTCTTTTCGTTGCTGCGTCAAAAGGGCATTATTTACCGTGTAAATAGATACGATGCCAGCCTGGGCTTCCACCGCACCCACTGTAACTCCGGCCCTGCAGCTGTACCTGCGTGATATAATAGATGACAGACGCTAGCCTGCCTCTCACCGCACCCACTGTAAGTCTGGCCTGGCAAGCTGACCTCCGTGTTAACAGATGGCTGACGGTAGCACAGCTCTCACTGGTTAGGGGCAATTAGGAGAGCTTCGGAATTTCTCTAAAAAATCAGATAGTGGAAAAAGGTGATTTTTGTGAGTTAATGTAGTTGTAAAAAAGGCCCCAGGGCTGAACACAAATTCACAATATGAGCTTAAAATATTCTGGGGCTGGGTCACTATGGGTCACAAATTTTGATCTCCAGTGGAGTCCTGTCCTAATCACTGAAACGGATTTGCGAGGACAAATGACACCATGGAATTGATTGCTGAATCACCTCAGTAACCAGGAGGCAAAAGTTCTTCTCAACTAAAAATTTTTGGGATGATAGAACAATTTTATTACTTATGGGGTGTGCGGACGAATTAACAAATCTACACGTTAAAAAATACCGTTACAAACTGCAGGGAGGGGTAGATGTTGTATGTTAATCACACTAGAAAAAAAAGCAAAATAATAAAAATGTAAAACTATAAATAAAACTTAACTAAATAAATTCTGTAAATCAAATGACAGTTACCAAAAATATACTAAGTGACATTCACTGTACAAAATACATAGTGCCCACTTTGGGATCTGTGGTCAAACAGGATTTGGGTCCATTCTGCGGTACCGGACAGTATAGTTCTATGTCCAGTAAATAAAATGGAGGTTCAAAGACTCCTTTTCCGGCACTTTTTAATCTGTGATCAACAGGTTTAATGGTCCAATTCGTGGTACAGACGGATATAGTTAATGTCCAGTTCAACTAAAATGGGTGTTCAAAACTCCTTTTTCCCGGCACTTTTTTAATTTGGGGGTCAACAGGTTTAATGGTCACCCTGTGGTACAGAACGGGTATAGTCAATGTCCAGTTCAACTAAAATGGGGTTTTGAAGATCCTTTTTCCCGCATTTTTAATCGGGGGGTTTCATGCAGGTTGGGGGTCAGCTGCTTTCCCAGGAGGGATATTCAAGAGTTCAAGAAAAATGAGGGTTTCAAATATATCCCTTCGGGCATTTTTTAATTTGTGGGTCATAAAGGGTTTTAAGAGTCATGCTGTGATGCGAGGGGGATAGTGAATGGTCTGTGATTTTTTTTCTGTGGCTTTTATACCTAATGGTTGCCTAAGAGCCCCACGTATCCATTTGACTGTTGTGGTGTTAATTCCAGCTTCTCCATCCATTTTTTGGGGGTGTAAGTTGAATTTTGTTGTTCCTCTCCCATAGACTTTAATGGTCATCGGCGAAATCTATTATCGAATCGGATATTTATTGATAATTGCCATTTTGACATCGCCCGATGACGATAGCAACGTAATCGTTTCATCACTAGTTATTTTGTAATAAATTGTTCATATGCCATCATTTTTCATAGTAGTAAAATACAATTGTTCCTTTCTAATGTGAATGTTTTTTGCTGTGAAAACTTTTTAAACCGATTGCTGATGAGGCTTCTGCCTTTGGCCTCGTCACTTTCACATGGAAGATTATTTCAATGACTGGGGTTGATGCGGCATACTGTACTCTGGTGTCTTGACATCAAATAGTCAACCAGTGAAGCATGCCATTTGTCTAGAGGAGTATCTCTCCATCTCTGTTAGTGTTTACAGCCGTATTGTCCGGTAATTCAGAAAATGGTTTAGTTTTGGTAATTTTTGTTTAATATTCATTAAAAACAGGGTGCTAAATGCAACAGGAATTGCATAAAAAATTAATGTTGGCTAGTGGCAGATAGCAAAGGTTTTACATGAATGAATCTACATTTTATTTAGAATTTGCTCAGTAGTTCTTCTACAAGAAAAAAAAACTGGTAAGATGCACACAGATCATTCAGTCAATACAATCTATTAACTTTTGTGTTGAAAAGTTATGATTTAGGTAACAAAATTAGAAATTAGACATCCCCTAAAATCTTAGGGGGCTCCCGATTCGAACAGGACCTTTCACGGGATCCCAACCCAAAAACACAGGCTATTAGGAAAAAGTGAAACATTGTAATTTGTAGCATACAAATAAAAAAAAACAAAGAGCAAAACATAACAATGCAGTTACATGACAGAATCGCATAACTAAGCTATTTTAGAAAAATTTTCCCCGGGCAAATAAAGTTTGATAGCCAAGGATTGCTATTAAAAATGTAGTGGATGGTTTGGTAAGGGGGGCCTGAAAGTCACAAGTTCAAAACATTGTTACCCTTTTGTTTGTCAATGTAATACTAGAATTATTATTGTGTTGTAGGCTTTCTAGGACCACATTTTTCAGATTAATGGTAATATAAGTGGGCTAATTCTCCTTGCAGTCAGCATAAAGCATGGTAATAAAACAGGTTAAAGGGATATTTTCATTTCAGACCAGGGACAGACATATGGCATTTGCAGCCAGGGTGTGGCTAAACAGGTGTCCCAATGGGTGAGAGGGCCCAATATGAAGGATAGGCCAATTAAACAAGGAACTGGAGTCTTGACAGTATTCACTGCTAATCACTTGACAAAGATCAAAGGAGCCATAGATTAATAATGATGAGTTTGGGTGTTGTAGTTTAAAGGTCGTTATGTATGATATGTACGAAGCGTGAATGGGATTTGTATACCACATGTGTTGTTTGTAACTGAAATGCATTATAACGGCGTTGGTGGAATCCAGACTATACACATCTAAATAGGGCAGTCAACTAGCATCTGCAGGCAATATTTTTACAAAGCATATATCAATTTAAAACTAGATGAACTCCTTTTAAGATTTTTTTGTGGACGACGCAAGGTAATGATGAGAAAAACCTTTTGGGTGGTGATGGTGACTAGTGTTGAGCGATTACTTTGGCACGAATCGGGGTAGTCGTAGTCGGCCACCACGATAGGTTTTTTCGATGCGATAGTCGTCATCCCCGATGCCATTAAGTCTAGGGGAGCAAAAACCTTCATTTTAAACCCCCAAACAGGGCTGGGAAGTGGAATTAACAGCCAAAAAAGCAAAATGGTCCTGCTACATCTTAGGCACAACATTGGCTATAAAGCCACAAAAAAAAAGTCCACACCTTTCCCTTTTCCCCTGTCTTGTACCACGCATGCCTTTTAACCGCATCCCCCACAAATTAAAAAGTGCCAGAAGGCAGTATTTTTTAAACCATCATTTTCTTAAAACGGGGAAATTAAAATACCCTGTCCTGGAACGCAGCATGCCCCTAAAAACCTGCATGCCCCCGTTTAAAAAAAGTCCCGGAAAAAAGAGTCTTTGAACCCCATTTTATTTGAATGGACATTAAAAATTTACCCCCTTTCCTGGACCACTTTCAAAAGGGGGTTTTTTAAAATTTTGGAACCATTAAAACCCCTTTTTGTTGACCCAGTTTAAAAAAAGGCCCGGAAAAAAGGAGTTTTCAACCACCTTTTAGTTTCAATTTTTGCGGCCCCATATAATTTTGTTCCCCCTTTTTTTGGGGGGTTTTTAAACCCCTTTTGCCCCTTTTTCCCCTTTTGGGGTGCGCCCCCCCCCATTGGCTTTCACTTGGAAATAGGGTGGTTAACGCTCCTGTTCCCCGGGGGCCCCTTTTTCTTGGCATTATTTTTCTTTTTTTATAAGTGTAAAGGGAATTGTCTTGTACTTTGTTCTCTGTCCGTGCCCCATACTCCATGTCCTTGAATTAATTGGTAAAGTTTTTGTACCTCCCTTGTACAATTCAGGGGAAAATTTTTTTCCCAGTATTTTGTACATGTAAGTTTTTTAGTAGTTTAATTTAGAAAAACTTTTTAAAAAAGTTTGGGAAATCCCCCCTGTCTTTGTTTCTCTTTTTTTAATTGTTTTAAAATGGGTTGTCTAAATACAGGGTTGAAGCTATTTAAAAGATCTTGCAAAAAAAAGTCATTTTGCAATATGTGTCCTTAACGTGTCCTACCTTTCTGTTTTAAGCCCCATCCCCTTGAGCCTTTTGACAATTGTGAAAAAACAAATGTCTGTTAGAAACAACATTTTTTATATAGGCCTGTAGTTAGCTGCTGTCACAGCAAAATCCCCCAAAAAAATTCAAACTTTGACAGGGACCACTTTGGACAATTGTGAAGAACAAATGTCTGTTGAAAAAAATTTTTTTTAAATAGGCCCTGTAGTATAGCTATGTCACAGAAAAATCCCCCAAAAAATTCAAAAATGCCCCATGAGGGTGAAGAAAAATGTCTATTAGAACAACATTTTTTAAATTGGCCCGTAGTATTGCTGCTTTCAAAGCAGAAAGACCCCAAAAAAATTTTAAAATGACTTCTCAGCCCTGTTAAAAAATTTTGGGGGGGGAAATACCCCTTAGAAGCCCTTTTTGTTACAAGGACCATGATTAAGCTTTTTCTCAAGAACATGACCCCAAAAAAATTTTAAATATGGCTTTCAGCCCCTGTTAAAAATTGTGAGGGGGAAATGCCACTTAAAAGCCCCCATTTCTGTTCCAAAGGACCCTAATTTTTGCTTATTCACAGCAACATGACCCAAAAAAATTATAAATATGACTTCTCAGCCATGTTAAAAATTTTGGGGAGAAAAGCCCCCTTAAAAACCCCATTTTGTTCCCAAAGGACCATAATTATTGCTGATTCACAGCAAAAAATGACCCAAAAAATTATAAATATGATTCTCGCCCCTGTTAAAAAATTTTGAGGGAACTGACCCAAAACCCTTGAAATGGCAAAATTCTAAAAATGAAGTGAGTAAATGGAATATGGTTTTTTCATGAAAACCCTTTGGGGTCTTTTACATTCCTACAGCAAAACCAGAAAATGAATGTTTGGGGCGAGAATAAAATTGCGGGAAGAAAAGTCATTTTAAAAATCGCTTTTCAAGGGACCCTTTCTGTTTGGGGGAAGTGAAGTAGACCCGCAAAATCGGTGACCCCGGAATTGGGGCCACAACATCATCAGAGATCCCTGCCTGATTCATCTTGATGAAAGTCAAAGATCCCCAATTTTCTGGGAAAGCGGATGGTTTGTCTGTAATGACTCCCCCAGCGTGCTGAAGGGCCCCTCAGATATGACGTGGCTGTGGGCAGGACAACACCTCTATGGCGTGACGAGCCCGTCGGGCCTTCGTCCATTTTGGATACCCAGAAGTCTATTTGGGGCGGAACACATACAAAAACATCGGTGTTTAAAACGCAGTGTCATGCCCATGATCTTAGCTGGTCTTTGTGTTGTTGTTGCCCTGCATTGCATGCGTTTGGGGAGGTGGTAAATAAAAATTGAGAGGTAACCTTAGGTTCTGCCACCTTGCCCGTGTGCTGCCGCTCGGTACTGGCATCTACTGCTGTCACGCGCTGGCTTGTTTTCCCCGTGACATTTGAAGAATGTGAAGCAGACGCAAAGATGTCTCCAGTTGATCAATCAGAAGGTCTCCATTTCCCGCATTTTACTCTTATTTGGGTGGGTGGAAGGAAAATGCTGAGTTTTTTTTGTACCCGGGGGCCAGGAGGGTGGCCCCCAGTAACTGTTGTTCATTTAATGGCCTTAAAGGAGGTCATGTTTGGGGGAAAGGAGCATCCAAGCACTCATGTGAGGATGGGCCTTTTTTTCCCAAGTCTGGGGCGAGGGGCACTAGCAAATGATCTTCCTCTCTTCCTCCCCCGCCCCAAAACCGCGACCATCTTTCCCAAAGGCAGGGACGCGGTAAATCGGTGTCTAGGAAAACCCCCTCTTCCCCCATGCCCCCGGCACAGCTTCAAAAAAGCCCTGACTTGCCGAGTGATGCACCCCGAGAGCTGAAGCGCCCTTGCCTAGCTTGGCCCCCCAACCACTGCCTAAGAAGATGGAAATTTGAAAGTGGGCCTTGTGGATTTGACGGAGAGAAAGGCTCCCTGTCGCATCTGTGTCCGTTCCTCCTCCGTCGCTGGCGGGACCCGTTTTTTCAGAGTGTCCAACGATGTTCCAGAAAAAAGATACCACTGCTATGCTGACAAGGGCATTTCCGCATGACCATTTTGGTGGCTTCTTCAAAATGGCAAGGTGTTTCGAGCTCTTTCAACTGCCTCCCCTTCGGTGGCTCAACACCCCGAGGTCCGCACGCTCTTTTAGGCCATGTGTACTTGTACTGCGTAATGGCATTGCGCTGCCCGCCACAATCGCTGGAGCATGTGGAGGGGAATTCCCGGTGTTGCCACGTAACAATGGATGGTTGATGGGGAGGCCGAGCTAACGCTGCAGCAGCCGGCGGACGAAACAGGGGCAAAAAGGCGGAAGTGCGAACTCGACCTCGAGCCTTCCTCGCAGGCAGCCAGACCGGGTGCTCTTTAGAAATTTCTGGACGACCCGGTTTATGACATGTGCCCCGGCAAGGGATGTGCTCAGCCCCACCAAATTTAAGGGGGGCAGCAGATTTCGCCGTTATCGCACACCACTTGCCTGGCACAAGGGGTTTTGTCACCCCGCCAGCGCTCGGTCTCGTTGCGGAGGCCGTCCACAGCTCCCGCCCGTGTTTGGACGGTTCCAAAACGATTAAATTTTAAAAAGGCTTGGTTTCTCTGGGACGTGAAGCCCCCAGAGGACCTTGGGGAAAAAAGCCCTGCACCATCCCCGCGGTTTTGAAGAGCGTGCGCCGAGCCTGAGGCCACCGTCACCCCCAGAGCACCCACCAGCTCACCAGTGAGCTGTCACGAGATAACGGCCCTTTGGGCCCTGCTTATAGTCATGTGTCGGTGGTCAGATGGCTTTTCCCGGCCCCCAGATGAGCAAAGCGCTTGAATTTTAGTGACCTTGGCTGGCCCGGGGAGGGAGGCTTTTTGGCAAAGAAATGCCTGTCGGATCTGGGATTGAGGGGAGGCAAGGGGCCCTGAGTGAGGAAAACCCCTTTGTCCCCCCAGACGGAAAGGCAAAATTTCCAAGGCCAAAAGCCTGGCAATGGACATTTAGGTTTTGGTTTGGGGGTTTTGGGTTTAAAAGGGTTTTTTTGCTCCCCAAACCCGGAAGACAGAAGACTGGCTGCTAGAAATGCGCTGAACGGTTTTGCAGGGTGTCAAAAAAGGTGAAAGGGGAAGGGGGGGATGGGTCTCTTGTGGTGTTTGGTGGTATCGGGCGACGGTGGAGGCTGAAGTGGAGGCTGATCCCTGATCATGACTTGAGAGACTGGGCAGCTGAGGAAGCTTGGTGGTGGGGGTGGAGGAGGAGGGGGGGGCGGAGACAGAGGGTGTGACAGTGGTTGGAGGCCCGGCGTCGGTCTGGCCTTTTTTGGCCAAGTGTTCCCTCCATTTCAACTCATGCATTTGCTGCATGTGACTAGACATGTTGGTGGTGGTTAACCACTTAAGGTTCTTGCCTTACTTATGCTTTTTTACGGCAAAGGCGGCATATGACATCGCTGCGTGAATCAGAAGCTTGCTCAAAGAAGGCCCAGGTTTGATAGGTCCTGGACCTTTTTGACGGCGTAAGGAGGAGCGGGGTTTGCGCTGACCCTGGCTGGCGGAATCATATCAGCGGACTTTTTGCGACCGCCTCTCCCTTTTTGTGGCGGGACCCCTATTGACACTACCCCCAAACGTCTTCCTCCTCGTCCATGATGAAGCGTCGCAAGCAAATTTTGCGGAAAAGACCACGATGGGTCCGCAATGTCGTAATCTTATCATCATCAACACAGGTGACTTGGTCGTCCTGACTTTCTGCATCCAGAAGCTGCGGGCTACAAGCAAGAGGGCTGAAAGGCGTTGCCGACCCCCGGGTTTTTGCGAATTGACCCGGCTTCCTTCTCCTCCCCTGATGGCATCAGTAACTGGGCGTCAGAGCAGACTAAATCATCCCCTTGATCTTTTAACATGCCTTCTGACCCCAAAACCCCATTTTGTCATCAAAGAGGTCTTCAGACAATGGATTATCACAGTGGTGGGGGACACGAGTAGACATTTGGGCTGCTCATGTTGGACGGATGCTGATGATGCTGATGACGACATTTGTGGCCGTGACTGGGAGGACGAGGAGGTAAGACTGCTGGATGCAGGTTGCATTAACCACTGAAGGACAGATTGGCGACGCTGTTCGTTACTGAGATTCACAGGGCCCTGACCCAGCGATGACAGGCCTGACGGTCCTGCAACTGACGATCCGCTGGCATGCGTGTTGTCGCCAGCACTGGAAGGAGCACCTTCTCTCGTACCTCTACCTCCATGTGCTACCCCCCTCTTTGCTCGCTTACCACCTGCATTTTGCTCCATGTTCAGAAATATAAAAATTTGAGAAGGTATGGAATAGTTTTGGAAAGTCTCTTATTAAAAGACGGCAAATCACAGTTATTCTCATACCCTCTAATCAAAACAAAATTGCTGGATTCAAATTTAACTGCAAGGTGTCTCTATCAACAAATCTGGACTGGGCAAAAGTACAAAAAACACGTATCTGTTATGTTTTCGTATAATACACAGTATTTTTTGCACCTTTCAATTCACCTGTGGTGACTATAAAATTTCTGTTTTCAGATTTACGTGCAAGCTGCGTCAATGAACAAAGCTGTAGTGCGCCAAAGTCAAAAAACACGTATCTGTTATGTTTTCGTATAATACACGCTATTTTTTACACCTTTCAATTCACCTGTGGTGACTATAAAATTGCTGTTTTCAGATTTACATGCAAGCTGCGTCAATGAACAAAGCTGTAGTGCGCCAAAGTCAAAAAACACGTATCTGTTATGTTTTCGTATAATACACGGTATTTTTTGCTCCTTTCAATTCACCTGTGGTGACTATAAAATTGCTGTTTTCAGATTTAAGTGCAACGTGGATATATGAACAGAGGTGGAATGGGTAAAATTTAAAATGAACACCTATCTGAAATGTATACTGATAATAAAAGTGGAGTTTTGCACCTAACACAGAGACCTGCAGTTACTAGAAATGATTTGAATCCTAATATAAGTTCAGGCTGCCCAATATCCATGAAATATTTCAATAGCAAACTGTTAATAATAAAGATATTGCAGTGCAATGTCTACACTAAGTCTTGGTGAACTTTATCCTGTGTTCTTTATAGAGCTTGTCTGTGTTCACCCCCTATTTATGAAACATGGCTGGACCATTGTAAACTTGGCACTTCTTACCATATGTTTCACCCATACACCCTAATAGATTGTAAGCTCTCACGAGCAGGGCCCTCACACCTTGTGTCTCATTTGTAAGTACTTTTAATGTGTAATGACTGTATGTTTACCCTTGAATTTGTAAAGTGCTGCGGAATATGTTGGCGCTATAGAAATAAAGATTATTATTATTAATGTCTACACTAAGTCTTGGTGAACTTTTATCCAGTATTCTTTATAGAGCTTGTCTGTGTTCACCCGCGGGGGCCCCCCTCCGCTGCCCCCCCCCGTGACGTTACAGCGGTAGATGCGCCTTTAATATTCTCTACCGAACTACATAAAATCATCCAAAAGCTAATCTAACTGAAGAGTTAGGATCACAGCTAATAGTATAGGTTTCTCTGTGCAGAAATAGAATTTGGCTGAGGTGTTTGGCCACAGGCAGAGTGCAGGTCCTATCCCTATGAGACACTGAGGCTGAACAGGAAACGCTGTTCTATGTAAAACGAGGTCATGTGATTTTTCCAGCCAATCGCAACCATACACATCCCAGTCATGACGTCGCACACACATCTCACCCTGCTCTATTCTGTAATCTGATTTGCTGGCCGCCAAAATTACAGGAAGCGCAGAAAATGGCGCGATCTTAATAGATGATGCACAGATGTCAGCCTTAATTATCGCATGATCTAAAAATTTTGATCACCATAAAAACCTTGCCGATTTCAACTTTGTCGATAATAATCGCTCAACACTACTGGTGACACCACTAGAAACTTCAATACGGAAGCAAGACAATAATAAATGATAACTGACAATAAGCTAACTGTCTCTGAATCTTCACCTGACCTGTCCCTGGAATTTGACCCTGACACCAAAATGCCTCTTAAAGGGGTTTTCTCGCTACAAAGATCATATCTCAGATTATGGGGACAGTAAAAAAAGGCACTTTTGTAATTGGGTTGCATTACCTAAGTCACTTAGTATAGCAGATATGAGTTTTTCTGTGCATCTCTTTTCTATTTCTGCTGCTGCTAGTCGGGACACGCCACTTTTCTGTGATTGGCTAGTCGGGACATGCCCCCAGACGGATTCCGCCCCTGAACATGCCCCCTGCACTGTGATTGGCTGACTGACATTTCATTCAGCCTGTTGGGATATGCCCCCAGACAGGAAATGCCGCGGACATGCCCCCTGCACTGTGATTGGCTGCCTGTTTACTCCCCTCTGAGCTATTAAAACCGAAAGTAAAAACAGCTATGTGAAAGGGCTGCTGGCTCTATTCTCATCTCCCAGCTCTAAGGTGAATGATCTTCATAATTACTGACTGTTTAACTCATAGATCCCTTCATATAACACAGTCTTAAGTCCTGTGTTCCCTCCATATAACACAGTTACACAGTCTTCTGCCTGATAACAGAGGGGGAGGAGGGGGGACAGTGTGTATTCCTCCCATGTGTTTCATCAGTTCAGGCTGTGTGTATAACTGGTTATAGCACAGCAAGGAGCTTGTGTAGCCTGAAGCTGAAGGCTCTACAGACACATGAGAACACTGCAGGAGGCTGCAGATCTGTTCTGTCCAGACAACCTTCCCCTTCTACTGCAAATACAGAATGATGATGTCACAGCTCTTCAGTGAGGAGAGACACGCCTGCTGAGCGGAGAGACATGCCTGCTGAGAGGAGAGACACACCTCCTGACAGGAGAGACATGCCTGCTGAGAGGAGAGACACACCTCCTGACAGGAGAGACATGCCTGCTGAGAGGAGAGCCACGCCTGCTGAGAGGAGAGCCACACCTGCTGAGCTAAGAGACTCACCCCTGGATTTCAAATTCAATCTCATAGAATTAGCGGAAGAGCACGAACACTTCAAATGATAAAACCCCTTTAACCTACTCTATCCTTGCAAATAATTTAAAGCTGTCCCTAAACTACAACTTACCATGACACAACAAGTGGCTCTTAGATCAAAAGACTATTACAGAGAACAGTAGAAAACTATTCAAACACAAAGACTGAGGTTCTCAAGGAATACAACAAACTCCACTGTTGTAGACTAGACTGCACAAGAAGCAACTAGAACTCTAGAACTGAATGCAAAAACTTAGCTGGTATACCCTCAGTAATGAGAACAGGGGGTCTCTTTACCCCACATAAGTGCTTGCCAACTTCTTTTGCTTGGGCATTGTCATAACTCCCATGAAGAGCTGTACATAAATGTGTGTCACCTTCTCCTTTCAGGCTCCACCTGTACGTGCTGGCCAGTGGCTGCTCCACCAGTCAGTCCACACCTCTCTTCAAAAGACAATAAGGGCCACATGAATGAAAACTGCCTAGGTCTAAAATTCACTTTGTTCCCCATAGCATCCAATCAGAGCACCTCTCTCATTTTCCCAAGAGCACTATATGAAATGGAAAGGGCGCTTGATTGGTTGTTATGGGGAACAAAGTGAATTTTAGACCTAGACAATTTTCATACATGTGGCCCTTAGTAGCGTGAGATAGGAGTTCATACTAGTGGAAAATTGAACTAAAGAAGGTTCCTGGCTTATTTTTTGCTGGTCTTTAAATTGCTTTATTTTATTTTTGGTGGTGGTTCTTGTGGGCCAACTACTATAGGTGGATTTATATATAATTGTATAGGCCTTAAAGAGCATTTTTATTTTAGGATTATATTTACTCAAAGCTCAGTTAAGTTCCCCCCACTGAGCTATGAGACAAGGCTAGAAGAGCATTTACAAGTTAAGTAGATACTGGTCTGGTTGCCACTTAACGGCCTGTATGATACCTCAGTAGGACAAGTCAAGTTACATGTTTATTGCTGTATTACAAGGAAAAGAGTCTTAGTTGATTAGAGTCTTAGATGATTGGTTTAATGACTTGAGCATAGAGCACTATAGGGATCTATGATGCTATAAGCTCGGGTCATTTAACCTTTGGGATACTCAGCCATAATACAGGAGCTATAATGTGTATGTAATGCACTCTTATAAAACTAACCAAAAGTATATATTTTTAATTAAGAAAATACATAACTGTTCAACCTCTCACACCTGTGCTTTTCTCCCGGTTTCTCATAATCCTCAATGTACAAAATTGAACTTATCCTTAACCTAACCTTATGTAAGAACCCTTCCTCTCCTTCAAGCAAAGCAGCAAAATTCATACATTTGGATTTATAATGTGTTTTGCTCCCAATCTCATAGATGTTGCTTGCATTAATATATGTTCCCACTGTATATACATTAATAAATAGATGTTGTACCTGAATACATTTCCCACTGATGGCTTCTTATATTATCTAACATCACAAGACATACTTCCATAGAAGCAGAGTTTTATAATCACATACATTATATATAGTACACTTCTGGTCATCTGTGTTATAGGATAGTGCTGTGCTTTAGCGTTGTGTCGGGCTATATTCTCATCACTTTATTTACTCATAAATAAATTCTTCTGACCTCCAGCTCTTCAGTCCATCATCTTAATTCAAATTGATTTCCACACTAAGCGAACATTCATTTGCATGAATCACATATGGGGAATTCAGGGGGCCATGGGCATCCCTGATCACTGAACTGTCTCTTTCATTTACTCCCTGCATGCAGCTTTGTATTTTTAAGAGTGTGTTAATATTGTTTGCTAATTTTAGTTTTTTTTGCTTTTTTAGCTGTGAGAACAAGGGCTCAGAAAGTCTCAGAAATGTAAGAGCCTTTTCACTGGTACTCTGCTGTTGATTTCCCCAATGACAACAATTATTGTGTTTCAGATTTGGGTTGATGCCAAATTCTGCCTGGATCTAAGCAATTTTAGTTATTTAGATAGACCAAAATAAAAAATCTTCAAAAATAAAATGAAAAAAAAAACCTGTATTGGGTTCAGAATTAGTGCTGGGGTTAACTTAGCTTAGAGAATTGCTCTAAATCCTGGCTCAATGTTGCTCCCATGTCATTTACAGTTGTTTCCTTGGGTTAACCCTAAATTACAGTTACAGTAATAGGTTAAATGAAAGGTTAAAAGAAAAACTTTGGATTTGGGATGTCCCAAACTAAAAAAGTTTGGTAGAACCAGGGTCAAACCAAACAGGGCCCTCTTCAAGCAACACCAATTACAACATATCACTTATAGATCCAAATGGTCGGATCCCTCAGATCAGGCACTTATCACACTTGTAAGTCAAAACATCATTGATTCTTCTAGGAATAAAGTCTTTGAAGGAACTCGGCAGGGAGGTTGTTCCAAACATCTCAGAGATCTGAGCCCAGATCTTCTGTGGATGTAGCTGCTCACATCCTTCTGTCTCTTCATGAAATTCCAAACAGACCGGATGATGATGAGGACTCTGTGGAGCCACATCATCACTTCCAGGACTCCAAAGGCAAAGAATGGTTACACCAAATATTTTTTTTTAATTTTGATTTCTCTTTTGTTTATTCACTTTGCATTTTGTTAATGGAAACAAAACGTTTAACACTTATATTCTGAAAGAATTATCACTGAGCAGCATTTATCCCACACACACCTAAAACGTTTGTGCAGTACTTCTCATTTAATAACAAAATTATAACGTTACCTTCATTTCAATGCAAGAATTCGATATGCGGGCTGGTTAATGTACATGTGCCTTTAATTTACCCTGTAGCAAATGTATAGCTCTTTGAGCAGAGAAAATATATGTCAAAGCCATAAACTTTTATTAATAAACAGATATAAATTATACTAGAGTTAACACAGTACCTTTCTCATCATGGCTGATACCGACGCTTCTTTTGGCAGTGCTTTTGTCAGGGGATCAGAATGTAGTTTAGGCATCTAAGCTGTGCCCTTACCAGGTAAACTAGTGGTTACATTTCACCAAAAATTCACCCAAAATTAAAATTTCATTTCAGAAGGTTTCACGGCATTGACCACTGGGGAGACTGGGCTTAAAATGCTTGTCTCCCTCCCTTTACCCACTTTTTCCCCACCCTTAGTTGAACTTGATGGACACGTGTCTTTTTCAACCATACTCCAAACCACACTAACATCACCGCTACTATGTAAAGCTTATATAAATTTTCTTCTGAATCCCCTCATGGGGAGGCACTTAATTAGCCCAAACAGAACATTTACATAGGTTAATTTAAAGGTGAGTGGGAAAAGGGAGGAATTGTCTTGTATGAATCAAAGAGGTCATGAGCTCGAAAGCCCAATTAAGGGGCCATGGTCATCTCTGAATATTTTGTATCTTCTGAAAAGCAAATAAGGCCCCATGTTGTGGTGGGCTGCATGTTGTTGTGATCCATGCCCATATACAGTGGAGACATTTTCAAACAGATTTTTACAGGGGTTGTCTTCTTCCCCGTTTGTAGGTAAAAGTATGTTGGTGTGGTTGTAATAAAAGAAAAAAAGCGATACTCTATTGCTGAACTCCATTCCAATTAGATGCCATGAAACGATTGGATGAAGCCTAGTGTCTTTGAGAATGTGAAAGGGTTACTGTTGTGTTTAGCTAGCAGCAGAGGAGTGATCTCCTTGGAAAAAGGGAGAGGTGAGTAGTTTACAAATTGCCCACTAATTGGTGCTAAGAAGTTTCTTGCAGTGTGGTTCTGTGTTAGAGTTGTCCTCAACATCAAACAAGATGGATAGGGTTACTTAACCCTCATCTTAGGGTTGCTGGCCTGCTGGACTGAGTTCAGTGCCATTTTATGGCCATGGATTTTTCTGAAGAACTGAAGATCAGTCTTTTAAGGGATGGAATGCAGCTTACCAGCTTGGGAGGCTCTTAATGAAGATAAGTAATATTCAAGACATAGTGAGTCCTATGCAGACCTTGTGGCCCTGTCGATTTCCAGTATATACTTCTGGCCTGGCTCAACAAACAAATCCAGTTCTCCTGTGGCTTGGAGAAATAATCCTTGTAGTCTAAAGATGGAGGGGGGCTGGAACAGATTTAACGATGTCAGTTTTTTCCCTGCGAGTTCTCCCTTAACTTTTTGAAGTGTAAGCTGCATCCGACTAAGGGACTATTGAATAGAACAGCTGCTGACAGCTAGCTGCATAAGTGAAGAAATTAATGTTTATTAAAAGGACGAAAGGAATTCCATGTTTGACACGTTTCCTGAAAATAAACATAGAGTTAGTGTTCAACCTTTAACCCCAACCAACCCCTCATCTGTTCTGCACCTGCACCAAACATCAAGGACACCTCTTTTTAACACTGCTGGCACCACCAAAGTGTGTCCAACGGCAAATAACATCTTCTTCTTCTGCAGATCCCCCTCTCAACTGTGATGGTTCTGGAGTAGATTGACAGGCGGGGTTAGTGATGCCACTCTGACACAAGTAGGCCACTATGACTCCCATCCTCTGTGCCAATGCCTCTAGCACAATACATGTGCATAGTGTTATTGTGAGGAGGGAGTATGTGGATGCATGGTCTGTTACTCGTGAAGACGGGGAAGTATGTGGTTCGCATTTAGACATAGAGTGTACTGTGCATGGAGGGATGGAAAGTATGTGTGTGTGCATAGTATGTTACTGTGAGGAGCAAGTACGTGTGTCTCTAGTGTGTTACTAGTAGAAGAGTGAAGAAATCAGGCGATACCTTTTAGAGGCTAAAAGGTATTGCCTGATTTCTTCACTCTTCTACTACTTTCTATGGCTAACACGGTACAACATTATACTACTAGTGTGTTACTATGCAGAGGTAAGTATGTGTGTACATATTGTGTTACTATAAGAAGAGTGGGGTTTAGGAAAAGATGTAACTTTCTGTATTCTCTCTCTTTTCTTCTTTCTCTCGCCAGAAGAACTGGAGGAAACATTTCTACCTCTAATGTTATAACTAATGTCTCTCTTATTGTATCTGTTTATATTGCTTTCATTTCTATATAATGTAATCAAAGTAAAAGAAAAGATAACAACCTAAAATATAACTTTTTATTTTCCACTCTAAAATATAAATTGTCAAGAAACTAATCACAGTAGGGTAACATAAGAGATTAACATACCTGCTGGATTTACTCTAGACATGAGAGTTTACTTCAGATAGATAACAGAAACTCAATGTAGAAAAAGGAGTGTAGGCAAGTGAGAAAATGAAAGCACTGCACTTATGGTTAAATGTCCTCCACGTCTTCTTTAAAGTTTCAGGCAGGGATCACCATGGGTATTCCAAATCAATGCCTTTGGGAGAAAAAAAAAAATAAGGGTTTACATTATAGATGGCTATCATAGCCCTATTTTTCTCCTACTCTTTTCCCTTAGGTGCATGGAGCAATCGCCTCGAAAAGAGCGGCCCCAGAAGATCTCCCTTTTGTACCCTACAATATCTCTCTTCAAAACAAAAAGGCCTCTCATTCCTGAAGCAAATGAAAATGCATTTTGCACAAAAACATTAACAGAAACTCATTATTATAATCTCCCAAAAATAACTTCTATGTGATAGCCCAACATGTTTCTTCCCACTTTTCAATGTCTTAGTGGGTTCCTCAGGGGCAAAAAGAGGCTAATGGTGTGTCGGTCCTTGGGTATTGTTCATGTACCCTCTCCCCTATCGTGATGAAAATTGTAACACCAAGAAGGACTAGCCATAAGGTTATGCAAGTTGAGGAAATAGCAAGTGTCAGTAAGACCTGTGAATGGTCAAATTCTAAGCATTTAGCTCCAATCTGTGGCATGTGTGAGGTGAAAGAGTCAGAAGGTGTGTAGCCACTTGAAGACTCAGAAATCAAATCAATCGGGTGGGATAATTGTGCAATGCCTCCTGTTCATCAAGATACCAGTAATTGCCACTTGTCACAAACTGAGAAGGACAGAATCCTTGAAGTAAGAGGCCTTGGTTTATCACTTTGGCAGATTGCTATATACTTAGGCTGAGGTGACAGCATTGTTCAACGTGGTGTAGGGAGAACATTGGCAAAGTTGAATAACAGCAGGAGGTGCATGGAGGCAAACCTCTGCACTGTTGTATCATCTGAGTGGAAAATGACTTGGAGTGGTCAATTTTGTATTGCAACTGGGATGGAACATCACATACTTAGCCTAGGGTGACAAACAGCGTGGGTAAAAACCATTGGACTACGAGCCACAAATCCACATACAGGTGTTTAATTGACCTCATGCTACCAAGGTCAAGGGTTATCATGGTGCACAGCAAGATGGCAATGGAAGCTGGAATAGAGGTCCATCCTCTTCAGTGATGGAGTCTTGCACTTTTGTACTTCAAATATGCACATAATAGTCAGACGATAGATGTTGATCTGGAAACCTTGTTGGCCAACACTATGAAAAGGCCTTTACAAGGTAACATTACATTTATCATTCTCCTGAGGTTATGGAGTGAGATGGCATAATGTACAGTAGTAGGATCCTTTAAATGTTCATTCTAGGTGCTCTAACAGGTAAATAACCTATTTACTGTCACAGACATGGAAGCCTTAATCCTCCCTTTTGTCCCTTTAGTAGGATGGTTCAATTCTGACCCTTTAATGATAGATGAACAATTTACACAATTGAGGCATGGATAAGTTGTAGCTAGTTTGTTTTGACTAGATCTATATGTGGGTTAATGTCAGAGGACATTATCTCGTTACTTACTATACTACTTTCTGGTAATTGAAAGATGCTTCCTTCTTGTGTCATTATTCCCCAACATTTTCATATGGCCTTTAAACCCCTTAAGGACCTTATGTTTCTTTCTTTGGTTGACACATTTGTTTTTTCCTCCAAGAGCCATAACTTTTTTAGTTTTCCACCTACCTAGACATATGAGGGCTTTTATTTTGCGGGACAAGATGTACTTTTGAATGTTATTATTCACCGTACTATAGAATATACTGGGAAACTGAAAGAAAATTCCAAATGGTGCAAAATGTGAAAAAAAAACTTGTGCCATGTTTGCAGGTTTTTTTTAGGACGTTCACTCTCAGGTTTAAATTAAGGCTTCCAGCTGCCATGTTTACTGATTGGAACCCTGTGATCTCGCCGCAGGGGCCCCAATCAGGGTGAGGAACGGTGCGTAGCACTGTTTCTCATTCATTTAGACGCTGTGGCTGCCATCACTGCGGCATGGTTGAACAGGATGGTGACGGCAGTTATTAGCTGCAATTAGCAGCTGACAGCCGCTGGCTGTGTAGAGGGATCAGGCCCCAATCCCACTATATGGCGGCATAGTGACCCTGAGATATAACTTTATGTCCAGGATGGATACGGGATAAGTAAGACTACTGTGCCTTTCATATATGCTATGAACAGTAGTCTTTTTTTGGTTCAGATTTTAATCATGTCTCTCTATTAAACTGAAGGACCTCCAACCCATTCTTTCCATTTCTTCTCTTATATAACCTTTTTTTCAAATGGTTTATCAAGTTCTTTCATTTATCTGAGCATACTCTTTATGTCCAAATAAATGGGCTTCGGGGAATGCCCACACATGTCTGGGGGGGCATGACAGCTAATCCTCTGGAGGATGTTATTTCTGTCAACTGATTTTGAAAAAAACTAGATTGAAGTGACTAGTTTGAAGGAGCTCTGTGAGCAACTCATGTGGCCTAAATGTGCTACCAGAATGTTTAGCAATCTCCAAGACATCCACTATTCAAGCAATTTATTTTATCACAGCAGAACAATGGATAGCGTGCAAAGCGTGTAAAAAAGTGCAAGGGATTTTATGTTCCTTGGCACATATACTTGATGCATAGTCAAGATATTTAAAATTTGTTCCATGTTTTGCTATTTGCATATTATGTAAGGGGTGTTATCACCATGTTATCTCACAGAGCCTGCTCTTCAAAACCAGTTTTAGGCTTCCACTTCCTAGTAAAGCTGTGGATGGTTCTACAGCAATAATGTTTCAGCTCTACTATTCCTAGCTGAAATTGTTAGAGGGAAATTGCTAATAAAAAGCTTTAAGCAGCAGGGGAGAAGGTTACAAAGCTCTAAAGGCTTAAATTAAGTAAGAAACATAAATAAGCTTCTGTTCTGCTGATAAGATATGGCAGGAAGTGATGTCTCCATCCTGGCCACTGCTAGAGCAGGTAGAGGTGGTCAATAATCTAGGGAAGCTTTTGTACACAAGCAGGAGAAAAGAATTGCTCTATTTCTGAAGGGAAACAATATCAAAACAGCAATGTATTAATACCTCATAACCGTCGCGTTTTGGGCAGGACAGTCCCAATTTGGGAACAGTGTCCTGCCGCCCCGGGACAGCAGGGAGAAGTCCTGATTGTTTAGGATGTACTGGGGATCCCGGGCGTATCTACCCTGAATCCCTGGGTCTGACCTTTGAAGCTCTCTCCCTCACAGCTGACGAGTGTGAGTGCAAAGGAACAGCAGCGGTGGTGGGGAAACGTCATAAGATGCTTCCCTGATGTCACTGGCTGCAGGAAGCTGACCTCCCCCCCTCAGTTACACTGTTCAGTGTAACTATGGGGGAAGCATCAGAAGGACATCAAGAGCAGAAGGAGGTAAGTTAGCTCTGTCACTCCCGCCTTCCCTGTCCCCCACTCGACCTCCCTTTTGGAACCCAAAATAAACAACATGCACTAGGGGGTTCGGTTAATGGGAAGAAAATGGAGTAACCGTAAGAAGAGGGACCATATTATTGTGATGGTCTGCTTCTGGACTGGCTATGGGCTGGTATTTTTAGAACGGGAAGGGATCAGTATCGATGGACCTTCCCATTCTGATAGTATCAGGCTGCTGCGGTCAGTTTTACTACATTGTTTTTTTCTCCAAAATTATTTATTTATTGAGAATCTAAACATGGTCATCCAGTGTACAGTCATGATGATTTGGAAGGAATGGAGAATGGGAAAGACTCCCGTCAGAGAAAATGTCACTTTTGAGTCACTAAATGTAACTATAGTGTAATAATTTTTGTCTGCATAGCCTGTGTACACTGGTATCTACCCCTATATGGTCACTTGTTATAAACAGGGATATTGGGTAGTCTGTGTAATAGTTTTTATTACAGGGTACTCGTATTATTCAGCACTATGTAGTGTTGATGATAGTTGGTCATGATGTTCTGGTATTATTCAGTCACTTTGTGGTGGTCATATGTGGTCGTTATGTGGAGTTTTTATTTAGTCACTATGTGGTGGTGATATGTGGTCATTGTGGTGTTATTCAGTCACTATTTGGTGGTGATATGTGGTCATGTGTGTCTGTGGTATTATTCAGTCACTATGTGGTCGGTGATATCGTGGTTCATGATGTTGTGGGGGTTAATATTCAGTCACTATGTGGTGGTGATATGTGGTCATGATGTTGTGGTATTATTCAGTCACTATGTGGTGGTGATATGTGGTCATGGTGTTGGAATATTATCCAGTCACTATGTGGTGGTTATCTATGGTCATGGTGTGTATGGTTTTATTGATTCCTTTGTATTAGATGGCACATTGATTAGTAACACTATGAGGATATTTTCTCGTTTTATAGCAGTATTATGTGGGTCCACTGTATGTCATTATTAGAGTTATCATTTCAAAACATTGTTTTAAAGCTATTTTTGGATTTTGCATATACAATACAAAATTTTTTAAAACCAAAATTTATAGCCCCCCAGCAATGCCGCTGGAGGGGGTGGGAGCATAGTTCTGTTAGGTGGGGTGTGGTTAGAAGCATATCCTGGTGTGACTATTTGTTTGGGGCGGGTTTTGGGGGCAGGGCCCTATGTGATTCCTTTTTTGGGGGGGTTTTTAGGGTTTTGGCCTGATGTGTCCCTTTTTAAAAAATCTCTAAAAGTTGGGAGGTATGCTGTAATGTTTCTCATGTTTAAAGCAGGAAAATGTTAAAAACCCCTTTAAAACAGATACGATCCTATTTAGCATAACCCCCCGTGACTTTTCTTTATCGGTGTTACAGTTTCAGCATTGAGGACTGTATTATGGATTATGGTCTCCAGACAGATTCATGGAATTCCGTAATGTGAACAAGGCCTAAGGCTGCTTACAGTAACCACACACAGTTTTTTGCCATCTGTAATGGTTTTGTGGTACGTTCAGATGAAGCCGGTCAATTAGCAGTCAGCTGCGTGAGGTTAGCGCGGTTTGGCCACACTACTTATAAGCTCCCGGCGGCAGTGGCAGATTCCTTTTAAGCCTCATGTAAGCGTCTTTGCGAGAGCTTCTGCTGTATTCCCAGGTCTCTAGCAATGTCAGTATTTACCAAGGTGGTTAAATATACAACATCACATTTTTGTTTTCAGTCTCTGCCTGAAGCTTTTAGTGTCCGGGTTGAAGCTGGAGATCCTTTTTCTGGTATTTGCGCAGGTTCTGACCCTGTCTTTCTCCGGCTTTTATCTTGTTTGTTTGATAAATTCAGTAGCCACCCCTGGCCTCCATCCGTATCTGTCTTACAAATGAGTCCTCTGCTGTAACGCAAAATAAATAGCATCCCGACAGTGAGCGCAGTCACAGCGTGGAGCTGTTTATGAACCGTATAGTTTTTATAAGGATGGGAAACATTTCCTTTCCCAATCCAGAACTTTGTGAAAAATGCAGCTCTTATGGCTGCTGAAATTGATATTCAATCTGACTGTACAGATAAAAATATTTATTACGGTATGTAGGATTGCAGGAAAACACCACTACCATGCCCCAGTCCCCAAAATAGTCATTGTGAAGTTGGTTTGTCCATAGGATGGCATGTATTAAAGGGGTTGTCTTACTACATGGATTGCTGCTTTTTTTTTTAAAAATTTTTCAGAAAAAAAAGTCCTTTGCAATTACACTCCGGGCCACTTTTTAGGTAACCTGTCCAATCCCTGTTAACATTTAAATTTTTCTAATCACCAATCACAGGGGCCCAACTAGTGATTTTGGATGTAACATGGTAAACAATCTCCTCGTTTAAAAAGGCATCTATGGGGGAAAAAAAGGTGATTTGAGTGCCTTTGCGTGGCATGGGTTTTTGGTGCCAAAGGGTGGTCTGGTTTTCAGAAACGCTGATCTCCGGGATTTTCACGCACAACAATCTCTAGGGTTTACAAGGGAAGGTCCCCCAAAAAAAAAAAAATCCCGTGAAACGGCGTCCTGTGGGCGGGAAAAGCTTTGTTGAGCCGAGGCAAAGGAGAATGGGCAGAATGGTTCGAGCTATAGAAAAGGAAAATGGGCCAATAGCCACCCGTTACAACCAAGGGAGGGAGAAAAAGCAATCTCTGAACGCCAAATCGGCGAACTTTGAGGAGTGGGCACAGCACAAAAGACCACACCGGGGGCCCCTCCCTTTAGCAAAAAAACAGGAAAAAATGGGTCAATTTGCCCAAGCTCATCAAAATTGGACAGTAGAAGATTTGGAAAAAGTTGCTGGTTATGGTCTCGATTTCTGCTGCGACATTTGGATGGTAGGGTCGTTTGGCGTCAAAACATGAACATGGTCCAACCCGCCTTTATCAACGGTTCAGGGGTGGTGGTGGGTCAGGTGTGGGGAAAATTTTTTTTTGGGACCTTTGGCCCCTTGGTACCAATTTCATCGTTGAAAACACCTTGTTTAAACTAGCCCGAAGGTTGAACATTTTTGAAGGCAAAAGGGGGTCCAACCCGTTATTAGCATGGTGTTCCTAATAATGGGGCCCGGGAGTGTATGTCCATTAACAGGTCCCATCTATTTCCCAGATATCCCCTGTTGGCGTGTTTTCGGCTTCTCCTACTCAGTAAAAGCCAGGTCTGTAGCTATACAACCCGTCTGCAGCCTTTTTAGGAGAGACAAACAGGTTGTCTAAGGACCTGAGGAGCTGTGCAGCCCATAAAGAGGGGATTTCTAGGAATAGGTAGGACACTGTTAGGGACAAAATTACAAAAGAATTGTTTTGCAAGTTTTAACTTAAAAAAAAAAAATAATTGTAGTGAGACAACCCTTTTTAAGGGCCCTTATTTTTTTTTTCTTTGTTGCATTGGTTTTTCCCTCCTCCCTTCCAAGAGGCATATCTTTTTTATTTCTTCACCCATAGAGTCTTATGAGGGTTTGTTTTTGCATAACAAACCGTGATTTTTAAATGGTTGCATTGAGCGCACTATATGGGGAAATACCCAAAAAATTCTATGTGGGGTGGAATGTGAAAAGGAATGTTTTTTTTACAGGTTTTTCATTTTTCGTGAGTCCACTGTTAGGTATAAATTACATGTTATCTGTATTCTGCGGGTCGGCTCGATTTCGATTATACCAAATATGTAGACTTTCTTTATGTTTTAGTACCTAAAAAAAAATATTAACACATTCTGTATTTTTAAATTTGTGTTGCAGCACCATTTTCTGCGACTAATAACTTTTTTTTTCATGTATGGGCGCGAGTGAGGGCTCATTTTTTGTGAGTTAAAGGGTAGTTTTTATTATTACCATTTCGGGATACATGTGACACTTTATCACAATTTCTTGGGAAACAAAATGACCAAAAAACTGCAGTTTTGAAGTCAAACATTTTTTAGTTGTACAGTGTTCACCTTACGGAATAAATTATATTATATTTTAGTAGATTGGACTTTTATGGATGCAAATACCAATTATGTTGTCATGGGGGCTGGTGCGGGTGCCACCATCCCCCTGCTGCCCGGGTCCCGGCGCCTGTCCACTTACCCGTCCGCGCTCCTGTGCTTCCTGCTCCTGCCTGTCCCAGCTGCCACGCGCACACCCGCTGCTAAGGGCGCGCGCGATGACTGGTCTGGATTTAAAGGGCCAACGCGCCGGTAATTTGTCAATTGGCGCCCGCTGGTCCTATATAAGGTACATGCCCCATGCACTCTCTGCCAGATTGTTGGTGTGCGTTAGTGAGTCTTGAGAGAGAGTTTGGAGTTCCGTTTTGATTACTCGTGTACCAGTCCGTTCCGCTACGTTTCCTGACCTTGCCTGTTTGCCACCTTCTCCTACCGTCTGCCCGCTCTTGAGCACGCACCTCTGCCGCCCGTCCTGACCACCTGCCTGTCCCCGACTACGTCTCCGGATTACGATTCTGTACCACGCATTACCCCGGCCGCCATCGCAAGCAAGTCACGTCAGGGGTAGCGACCTGGTAGCCTCACGCCGCAGCAAGTCCATCCCGCTTTGCGGCGGACTCTGGTGAATACCGGGGGCTACTTAGACTCCACTCCCTGGCGTGGCTTAACTATCATCGCTTGTGGTGGTCCAGCGAATTCACCAACCCATTACATATGTGTAATATTTTTATTTTTTACATTTTGTTTTAATATAAAATGGCAAAAAGGAATGTTTTGAACTTTTTTTAATTTTTAAAACGTTTTATTTTTAACCTGTGCATACAGTCCCTCAATGCTACTTGACCAAAAGGAGGCACGATCGCTTGTACACCATTCTGCATTATATATAATATATAGTGCAGTAAGGTGTACCAAAACGGTGCTCTTATTACTTTCTTCCTATGGCAGGAAGTATTAGGAGCAGTAACATGGCAGCTACAGAAGCCCTTATTAGGCTTCTAGCTGCCATAGTAGGCACTTGGCACCACACAATCCCATTGCAAGGGTGCGAATTAGAGGGATGCGCAGTGTGGCTGTAGCATCTAAATGGTTAAGCAGCAATGATAGGAGCCGGCTTTGATCCCTGCAGCTAGTGGCAGGTGTCAGCTGTAATTACTAGCCATCACAGCCTCCTATCGAGTGGGCTCAGCGAGTGAGCCTGCTTCATACCTTCTTAACATCTCCATGATGTACAAAAATGTCATGGTGTGCTTAGGGGGTTAAAAAACTTGTCCCACCAAAAACATTTATCAGAGAATAGATCACAAATGTATGATCACTGGTGGTAACAACTGCTGGGAACACAAGGAACAGTGGGTTCCCAATTTTGAGTCTGATAGGATCAACAGTAATACAGACATGCAGCCACAGGTATATTAATTTTGCAAACATTAAAAACTACCCAAAAACCATCCAAAATACCAGACCAAAAAAGTGGCAAAAACCTCAATGAAAAACTAAAACCCCCAGAAAAACTCACCGGAAACCCAGCTGCTTTGGATAAAAAAAATGACGTTCAAAGCAGTTTTTAGGTTTTGGTTTTTGTCCTATGCTGTGTAGACCCAGCCTTAGGGTGCTTTCACATGGAGCATTTTTTGGTGTGCTTTTGATGCATTTTTGTGCAGATATGTACAGCACTAAGTATAAAAATGCATCAAAAACATACCAAAAAATGGACCAAAAAATGTTCTGTTTTTTTCTGCGTTTTTTTCTGCGTTTTTTTTTTGTGCAGAAAGGCACAGCGATTAATTAAAAGATTGGTTTGTAATTCAGGAAAAGCAGAGCTATAACCCAGCATTAGAGCTGAGTTTATAGCTCAGGACATTCAAGTAGCGGTTGAGACTGAGATATAAAGGGCGACATGTATGATTCTTGGCGCTCAGGCATCATTTTTTTTGCTCGTATTAGTAGCGTAGAATATGCCTGAATCTATGAACCTGTTCTACTGCGGGTCATAAATTTAGCACTTTCTAGCTACAAAGTGAGACTTCTGGCTCAGGTAAAGCACTTTTAAAGTGCTCTACCTGTTCCAGCAGTAATGCGCCTGGATTTGCCGTACTGAAGCTATAAATGTGTAGCTTCGTACGGTTGTAGCGCGATGCCTCCAGCATCCCCCCGATCTCAGGCGCATTAAAAAGTGCCGCGGGTGCTCTGCAATAAGCCTGATATTGGAGTGCACCTGGATAAAAATATAGAGAACAGGAAAAGAGGCCAGACTTCTGGCGCAGCCCTCTTCACACATGTTGCCCAAAGTATATACTTAAGGCGACATGTATGAACGGGCTTTACGCCTGTTTTTTGGCGTATACTGCGCCTCCCGGCCCGAATCTCCCAGTTAGGCGCAGCGTTCGCCACTTTCGGCTGCGTCTCGCATGAAGGGGCGGGCAATGGCCGCGGTGTGGACGTGGCGTAGGTGTTCCGGGGCGGGACGCGGTGTGCTCGAAAACTCCGAGGCATGTACGATCGCGAGTCGGCAAAGCGAGGCGCAATGCAGCGCTCGGCAGCTCCGACAGGCAGACCTGGTTTATTTTGGTCTAAATGCTCCGGCGGCGGCGAAGTGAAGCAGGATCGGAAATGCGGGGAAAGCAGATAGAAGATCGCGACGAAATCTCGGCGCTCCGCTCGTGCAGCAGGAGTATAACCCAAAAAAACGCCTTTATAAAGGGGGGAAAACTTGTGAAAAGGCGGGCCCAAAAAAATAAACATAAAAAAAAAATAATCATTTCCAAAAATCTAAAAGGCGCAATATCAAGAAAGGATATTGGAAATTGCCCGGGAAATACAGTAATTTTAAATTCTGTAAAACTATTCCATTGGGCGGCATAAAAACCCCCAATTTAGAATAGGGGGGACAGGGGAACCATTAAAACCCTTTGGGGAAAAGATTTACCAATCAGAATCAACGGGGGACAGTTAAAAAAACAGTAAAAAAGCAGAAAAAGAGCTGATTGGTTGGCTACGGGGGGTTGGAGTAGCCAATCAGAATAGGACGAAAAGACCCATTTAGCCCATGGAGAATTTTGAACAATCAAAAAACCAAGGGGGACAGTTCAAAATACGTAAAAAGGGAGAAAAGAGCTGATTGGTTAATGCACGGGGTTGGGTATCCCAGCCAAACAAGGGGAGTACTTCTCCCATTGTAGCTTGGGAGAGGGCGCAATCAAACTCAGCGTCGCGGTGCGGGAGGAGTATGATAAAAAAATCATTTTTATTAAGTTAAAAATTTTTTCAATAAAAACGCTGAAACCCCTTTTTTAAAAATAAAGACTTAAAACCCTAACAACCGGGTTTTTTCGCCCAGACTGGCGCTACATAAGAATTTTTCAAAAAAGGAATTGCCGGGAATCAGTAAATTTTTAATTTTTTAAGCTCTTCTTTGGTGGGCATAAACCAGCCAAAGAAAGGGTGACAGTGTCCCATTAAAACCTATGGGAACTATTGACCAATCGAATGGGGCGGGGGGGCAAAGACCCTTATATCCTATGGAGAAGTTTTGACCAATCAAAAACCAGACGGGACCATTCAAAATACAGTAAAAATACAGAAAAGAGCGATTGGCTGAGCTAGAGGTGGCTTGGCTACCCCCACCCAATCAGGCACGAGCGACTTCTCCCATTAAGTTATGGAGAGAGGGGCGTTTCTAAATCTGGGTTAAAGCCCCGTGCGGCATAAAGTTTTAAATAAAAAAAATAAATTTTTATTAATTTGTAAAACGTATAACAAAAAAAAGCAAAAAACCTTCTGAAAAAATAAATCATTTAAAAACCCCCAAAACAACGCGTTTGTCGCCGGGGACCGGCGCTAAATAGGGAATTGCAATATGGGAAAAACCCCCGGGAAATACAGAAATTCAAATTTTTTAAAATTATTTTTTGGGTGGGAAATAAACCACCCAATAAAAAAGGGAAGCGAAAGTGGCCCTTATACCCTATGGAGGAGAATTGACCAATCAAAATTAGGAGCGCCCAGGGACCAATTCCCTATGGGGGAAAAATTGCCCAAATCAAATTAAAGGGGGGGACAGTTAAATACATTTAAAAGGGCAAAAAAGAGTTTTTTTGGGGGTTGGGGAGTTAGCGGGGGCTGTCCATTTTACCCAAATCAGAGCGCGAGCTACTTTCTAAATGATTTCTAGGGGGAAAAAGAAATTCCGGCGAGCTCTGTGTTTGGCAAAGTTAAAGGGGGGGCCTTTTATTTGGACCAAGGGGGAGGAGCGGCGACGCTTTTTTGGGGTTTTTCAAATTAAAAATCGGAAATAAAGGGGTACAGGGCCAAAAATCAAATTATAACACTACCGAAGTTGTCCCGGGATGTGTATAAAAAAAAATAAATTAATATGAGGGTAACGAAAAAAAAATATTAATTCAAAAAAAAATTGAAAAAAAGGGTTTTGGGGTGCACATGGCGCTACATGGGGAAAAGCCTTTGGGGGGGAAAAAGGGTTTGGCCTGTTGGAATGTGCAGGGGTTTGAAGCCAATCAGGCCCGGGGGGATTCGTGCTCACCCCCAATTTTTAAAAGCCCGGGGGGGACGGGGGGAGCTAAAACCCTTTTCACTGTGTCATCAGGGGGGGTGCGCCGCGGCTGATAGCTCTTATTTAAAGAATTGATTTTTATATAGCGATTTCTGGGGGGTGTCTCAGCTTGTTCAGGGGGACTGTTCTCTTAATGTTCTATTTCAAATTTTTTTTGGGGTATTGGATCAAAACAGTTTTGCGTCCACTGCAGCTGAAATTTTTATTAAATTTCCAAGGGGGATCTAAGCCAGTTCCTGTGTATTCATTTAAAGAAACAGCGTTTTTAAAATACAAATACCACTTCTTTTTGGTGTCAATTCTATTGCGCAATTTACATCCAGGGGTTAATTAAGCGTTGTTTTGCGGTGTGCGACCCCAAGAAACCGTCTTTTTAAAACCCCAAAAATATAAAAATTTTTCCTGTAGCCTATTCACAAGAAAAGGGTTTAATTACAAGTATCCTTGTTTGTGGCGTAGAAAACACGCAATGTAACACGTAAAAAGGGCTCTTTTTTGGGGGGCTCAATTTCTTTGGCGAAAATTTCTCCGGGGGTTTAAATTTAAGCTTTGTTTTGGTGTGCGACCCCAGAAACCGTTTTTTTTTCAACGCCAAAAATATAAAAAATTTTTCCTGTAGCCAAATCACAAGAAAAGGTTAATTACAACTGTATCTCTTGTTGTGGGGCGTAGAAAAACGCAATTTAACCGAAAAGCTACTAGTTTGTCGGCTCAATTCTTTGGCCAATTACATGGGGGGGGTTTAAATTTAAAGCGTTGTTTTGCTGGTGGCTGAAAAAAAAAAACCCGTCTTTTTCAACCCCAAAAAATACAAAATTTTTTTCCCTGTAGCCTAATTACAAGCAAAAGGTTAATTACAATGTATCTTGTTGTTGGCGTAAAAAACCGCAATTGTAACACCTCAAAGCTACTAGTTTGTGCGGCTCAATTTTTTGGCGCTTTACATCCGGGGGTTTTAATTAAGCGTTGTTTTGGGGTGTGGACAAAAAAAACCCGTCTTTTTTCAACGCCAAAAATATAAAATTTTTCCTGTAGCCTAATTCACAAGAAAAGGTAATTCAACTGTATCTTTTGGTTTGTGGGTAGAAAACCGAAATTGTAACACGCTACAAAGCTACTTTTTGGGGGCTAAATTTCTTTGCCGCAATTTACATCAGGGGTTAAATTAGGTTTGTTTGCTGGTGTGCTGAGAAAAATAAACCGTCTTTTTAAAAGCCAAAATAATAAATTTTTCCCGTAGCCAAATTCAAGCAAGGTTTAAATTCCAACTGTATCTCTTGGTGTGGGCTAAAAAAACACAATTGTAACACGCTACAAAGCATAGTTTGTGGGGCTCAATTTTTTGGGCGCAATTTACACCGGGGGGTTAATTAAGCGTTGTTTTGTGGGTGCTGAAAAAAAATAAACCGTCTTTTTCAACGCCAAAATATATAAATTTTTCCTATACCTAATTCACAAGCAAAGGTTAATTAAAAACTGTATCTTTTTTTGTGGCGTAAAAAAACACCAATTGTAACACGCTACAAAAGATATATTTTGGGGGGTCATTTTTGGGAAATTTTTCCCCGGGGGGTTAATTAAGCGTTGTTTTGCTGGTGTGGAAAAAATAAACCGTTTTTTTTAAAGCCAAAAATTTTTAAAATTTTTTCCCTGTAGCCTAATTCCAAAAAAAGTTAATTACAACTGTATTCTTGTTGTGTGGCGTAAAAAACACGCAATTGTAAACGTACAAAGCACGTTTTGGGCGGTCAATTTTTGGGTGAAATTTTTCATCCAGGGGTTAATTAAGCGTTGTTTTGCGGGGGCTGAAAAAAATAAACCGTCTTTTTCAACGGCAAAATAAAAAAAATTTTTTTCCTTTACATTTTTCACAAGCAAAGGTTAATTACAACTGTATCTCTTGTTGTGTGGCGTAGAAAACACCAATTGTAACACGCTAAAAAAGTCTAGTTTGGGGGCTCAATTTTTTGGGGCCAATTTACACCCAGGGTTAAATTTAAAGCGTTGTTTTTGGTGTGCTGAAAAAAATAAACCGTCTTTTTCAACCCCAAAAAATATAAAAAATTTTTTCCCTTACCCCAAATTTCAAAAGCTAAGGTTAATTAAACTGTATCTCTTTTTGGGTGGGGCGTAAAAAAACACCCCAATTGAAACACGCTACAAAGCTACTTTTTGTGGGCTCAATTCTTTGGCGAAATTTACATCCGGGGGTTTAAATTTAAAAGCTTTGTTTTGCTGGGGGGGCTGACAAAAAAAACCTCTTTTTTAAACCCCCAAATTTTATATACATTTTTCCTGTACCCTAATTCATTCCCAAAGGTTGTTAAGCCTGTTTGGCTTTTAATTTAGAAAAACACAAAAGGTTTTTAAACGCACATACAAGTAAATTTTTCCTGGATTTGTGGAGCCAATTTATACCCCAGGGGTTCCCCAAGCTTGTTGCGGGGTTTCTTTGGAGTAAAAAAACGGGGGGTTTTTATTTTATCATATCAGATATACATCAACGGTCTGTACATTTTGAACAAACAGTATGTCAGACAAGAAGTGCAGGCTCTCACCGCAAAATAAGGGGGCAAAAACATTCCGGGAACGGCCCAGGTTGCAGCACAAAAAGGGGAGTCGCAGGGGGGTCACTCGGTGGGGGCCCAACTGCCGCGTTATCTAGGGCCCGGTGTTTGTTCACAACCAAAAGGGGTTCTTGATTGGTTGACTAGGTATCCTCTTCCTCCCAGATGAATCTGACAACCCCAGCCAAGAGTCGGTGGGAACTTTAGATTTAAACCCCTTTTTTGGCAGGCCCCCGGGAGCGGGTCAGCGGCCCTCACCTTCCTAACCCGCCTCTGCCCCACCCGGGTTCCCCCAGCCAGGATTACTATGTGGTTTGGTCAGCCCCACTATATAGCGAGGATAACAATTTGGGAGGGCAGTCAGCAACTTGGCAGCAAGAATGGGGCCATATCCCCTGCGTCTTCATAGGCGGCAAAGTATAGATGTGGAAGTGGCATGGGAGGTATGTTGAGAGGTCAGCCTTGGATACCAAGATCGGTATGAGGCGCAGTGAGATAAAAACAAAATAGATGATGAGTAGCCAACCGCACTTGGGAGCGGGTAGGCAAGGGCTTATCATCACAGGAAAAGGGCGTCGCGCGCGGGGGCAGCGGGCAGCCAGCAAGTGGGTCTGTGGCCCGTGAGCAGCAGGATACAGCAGTGTGAGGCGGGAGCCAAGCGGCCAGGGAAAAAAACCCCGCTTCCGGCCCAAGAAAGTAGCGGCAAAAAGGGTCAGCGACAGCGGGGGCGTAGTCATCAGGGCGGAGGGTTGGGGTAAAAACGATACTCAGGGGTGGGCGTTTTTGGCAAGAACCGGAGGACCGAATTAGGGGTTATGAGAATCTGTAAGCAAAAGGGGGGTGAAGCGGGGCCGGGGAGTAAGTTGGCACCACGCCCTGCGAAAAACATGCCGTAAATCGGTGGCCTGGGGAAACGTGGCTCAGTGTGGGGGGTCCATCCGCTGCCCAGCAAAAGCCGCGCAGCGCCCATGGCCCATGCCATTGCCCCTTTTAAAGGCTCCCCCCCTCGCGAAGGGAGCTTTTTTCTCTTTGACAATCTCCGGTCCAAATTGCTCCTGCTCCTCGCTATCGGCCCCAGAGTTTTCAGCGAGGCGATTGAAAAAGAGACACAGTATCGCCAACCACCCAAGGGGTGCAGAAAGCTGACGTGCTCCTGCCCAAGTTGTTGGTACTGCAGTCCCCCTTTCCAAATGGTGGACTCGCACCGTTCAAGAAACTAATTTTGGTTTTGCCGAGCCGAGATGGAGGTTTTCCCGCCGTAATTTCTTTTCCAAAAAGGCAGTACCAGCAATTATAAATTATGTAGAACAGAAGGTGGGCATCCCCGGCTTTTTCGTTTTTCCAAGGTGCACGGCAGTGCGGAGTCTGGAGCGTAAATCGGTCGGGCCAGTACATTCCTTTTTCGGCCCAGGGTGAAGTGCTTCCAGCCCAGGCCCCCCCAACAACTTTGGACAGGGGCGCCGCTTTCTCCCCACGTTTCAAACTGTGCACCTGCGCAATGTCCGCCTCCCCTCTCCACCACCACCCCATCTCACCTCCACAAAAGTACTGCTCCATCATACCACATGTGTAGGGCACAGCGGTGTCACGCAGTTCTACACCTGGCTTGCCTCGGCGAACGAAGTCAACAGGGGAGGAACGCTTCCGCTCATGCAGCAAGAAATCGATGTGTGGCTTTTTTCCCCGCCCAACCAAATCGGAACCGGGAGGGACAAGGGGGAACGGTGTCCCCGGCTGCACCCAGGAGGGTGGGCCATGCACTTGCATGGGCACGTGTTTCAATCTGGTTTTGAAAAAGGGGTTCCTGAAGTCTTCACCATTTTTAGAACATTTGAAAAGGCCCGGAAAAGTGCATGCACTTTATCCTTTTTGTACAAAGCCAGGAACACCCTCCCCGAATTGCACGGGAGAACGGCCCCCCCCCAAAACACTTGATAGCGATTTTCCACCCGTGGAATTCCGCCCCGCCAAAGTTGGACCCATGTATGAACAGAGAAAGGCCATTAAAAGATTTTTTTTTGATCCAGGGAGGAAAGTACTCCCCCTTGAACTTTGATGTCAGCCCGTGGCAGTTATTTGCGTGCACTGCCGTTTGTTGAGGCCCTTCGAGGAGGGGCGTTATTTGTCGTCGCCAGGACTACGGGATGAAAACGTCATTTCCCCGCTTCATGTCCTGGACGATGCGAAAAAACTGGACAGGGGACGGAGACATGGTGACTACATCTGGGCCACATGGTCCCCGGGGGGGAGAAAAGGGGAGGAGGGGGAGGGCATTGGAGCAGAAGCTTTTTCTGGTGAAATGATGGATTTTTTACCCCGGTCAAGAGAGGAACAGGAGCAGCGGAGGAGGTGGATGGGGAGAGGAAATGAGGCGGGTGACCCCCAAGCAAAAGGGGCAGTATACAGCGGAAATGGAGGGGGGGAGCCCCTCGGATCCTTGTGCAGAGGCCCCCAGCATGCTTATTTGCCTGGCTAGGGGACAGCCCAAAAATCAGCAAACCCGGCAAGGGGGTGACTTCTGGCTCTCCACCCTTTGGACCCTCGCACCTCCAAAATGGGAGCCTTTTTCCAGCTATTAGGGGGGGAAGACAACTCAATTATATAGGGAAATCCCCCGTAATAGTTGGCCCTGCCTTTTGTGATGATCGTCCCCCCTCTGACATCTGACCCGGTGGGTTCCTCAGGGTCACATACTATGCCCCGGCTGCTGGGGAAAGTGGGGGGGGTAGGAGCAGTACCGCTCCACATAGTAAAATCGGATCATATGGAGCTTTCCCCTTTACCCGCCTAGTGAGGAGGGCGTCGCCGCAGCCAGCAAAACAGGGCCTGGAGCGTCCCGGAAAAACCAACAGGTTGGGCCTAATTGGGCAGCACTCTGCCACCTCAGTTAAAAGATCCCCCTGGGGCTCGGGCAGCCAAAACTGGGTGTGTGGCCGCAAAATTGCCGAGTTTTGCGTGGAGAAGCTGTCCTGCCGCCAGTATGGGCTCAGAGGGGTGTTCAGGGGGCGGGGGGCCATCGTTTCCCCCCAAGGGAACCCCTTGTCCACGGGAAATGGGACGACTGACCTTTGCAAAATGAATAGGCGGGATCGGCCAGGATTTCCACACACCAAAGCCTTAGCGTCAGTTGGGTTCAAACTACCTGCCTCTACCAGCCCCTTTCTGTGCCGCCACCCCCTGATCCAAACCCTTGCGAAGTTTCCCATCTGGGCCCACCAACCATCTTTTACAGGGGCTGTATGCTACCCACCTCAATCTCTGTCATTGTGCCCTCTAGACTCACTGCTGCGCTGTTGCTGTTGCCGTGACATCCACACGTGTCATTGTGCCTGTCCCGCCTCATGCTGCTGCTGTGGCTCCTGCCCTGTCCCCCCCACTGTGTCATTGGCCACTGCCCCGACCTCATGCTGCTGCCGCCGTGACCCCGCTCTAGTCATTGTGCCACCCTTTGGTTCCTCCTGTTTTGCCCCCCCAAATGGGGCATTGTGCCCTGCCTGCCCCATTTTGCTGCACCCTGACCTCCACAAAAGTGTGATTGTGCCACTCTGTGGCCCAAAACTGTTTTTTTTCCCTCCAGAATGTCATTGTGCCCTGCCTGACTCTGCTGTGGTTGTGACCTCCACACTGTGGATTTGCCCCTCTGTGGCCTAATACGTTTTGCCACCTCCAGAATGCATTGTGCCCCCTGCCCCTCATGCTGCGCTGTTGTGACCTCCACACTGTGTATTGTGCCCCTCTGTGGCCAAAAACTGTTTTTCCCCCAGAATGTATTGTGCCCCCGCCCCGACCTCATGCCTGCTGCCGCCCTGACCCCGCTCTCATCATTGTGCCATTCTGTGGCTTCCTCCTGTTTTTGTCACCTCCCGAATGTCATTGTTTACTGCCCGACCTCATGTTGGGGCTGCCGCCTCACCTCCCCACTCTGTCCTAAAGTTCCACCTGAGCTCCACTTGCTTTTTTCCCGCTTGCTGGGATACTTTATCAGGCTACATTTCCCCCCCTTTAGTTTTTTGGCAGTTTTGCCCCCTTAAGTGCCCAGGGAATTTTTTAGTGAAGCGATTCTAAAAACGGGGGGTCATTGCGTGTTACTAAAAACAACATTGTATGAAGACCCAAAACCCAAACTCCCTCTGATTTTAAGCAGGCACAACGTTCTAAGCACCCCGCAGCTTTCGCCCGGAAATAGCGCTTTTTAACGCGATTCGTCCCAAGTAATTGGGAAAGAAACGAATTTTGTGGGAAAAAATTTGTGAAGTGCCGAATCGAATTTTTTGAGAAATTTTGCCCCTCTCTAGTTTTAAAAGGGGGCCTTGTGTCCTATTTTTATTGGCAATTTTCCTCCATGGGTAAATTGGGGCCCTGTCGCCCTATCTGATTGGCTGGTTTATGCCCATCAATGAAATAGCTTAAACAATTTGAATTATGTATTTCCCCGAATTCTTCTATTGCAAATTTCCCAAAGTAGCGCGGTTCCCGGCGCAAACGGTTGTACGGGATTAACTGATTTTTTTTTTAAAAAGGTTTCAGCTCTTTATCTGATAATGTTTTTTCATTAATAAAAATGATTTTTTTATTAATACTTCATGCCGACGGGGCCCGAGGCCGAGATTTCGTGCGCTGATCTCTCCATAGAAACCCAATGGGAGAAGTAGCTTGCCCCTCTGATTTGGGTGGGATAGGGGAAGCCCCCGCTAGCTTAACCAATCAGCTCTTTTTTTGCATTGTTACTTATTTTGAACTACCCGCCTTTTTTATTTTTTTTGGTTCAAATTCTCCATAGGGGTATAATGGGTCTTTGTCGCTCCTATTCGAGGTGAGCTAGCCAAACCCCCGCTAGTCACCAATCAGCTCTTTTCGCATTTTTTCTGTATTTTTTAACTGTCCCCCCCTTTTATCTGATTGGTCAATAGTTCTCTATGGTTTTAATGGTTCACGTCGCTCCCTTTTTTTATTGGCCGGTTTCTCCTCCAAGAAATAGCTTTTAGAAATTTTTAAATTTCTGTATTTCCCGGCAAATTTTCCCTACCTAATTCTTGAATTAGGATATTTGGAAAGTGATTTTGTTTTATGTATTTTTTAGTTTTGAGGTTTCAGCTCTTTTCTGAGAATGTTGAACGCCTTTATAAAGGCGATTTTTGATTCATACTCCGCACCGACATGTGGAATGATTTCTCGCTGTTTTCCAGCCTGTCTCGCATCGGAACAGATTTTCGGCGCAGCCCCGCACTGCGCCTAAGTCCCCGCACTGCACCCCACACACTGGCGAGGCGCAGCGGACTTTTCCCCGCATGTATGAGTGCACTAGCTCGGGCGGCGAATCTCAGGCGCAGCGCCGCACTGCGCCAAAGTCCCGCACTGCGCCTAACACACTGGCGAGGCGTGGCAGACTTTACATAGTATGTATGAGCGCGCCCCGGCCCTGACATAAATCAGGCGCAGATTTCGCCGGAAAACTAGCGGAAAAGCGCACCCTGACCCGGCGAGCTTCATACATGTCGCCCTTAATGTCAATTGCACAGGATTAAAGTTGGAGGCTTAGGGTAAGTTCACACAGCCTATTGCAGCCATATGCCAGGTGTTTTAGAAGTACGAGCAGAAAATGTCAGGCAATCATCGCTTTCAATGATAGCTATGAATTACCATAGTTGCAGGACATATTTTGGCCGTATTGCAGTGCAATTACGTGCCGAAATATGCCCTGCAAAGATGCCGTGTGAACATACCCTTAGATCCAGGGGTTTCCAGAAAAGCTGAGCCACATATACACCAGAATAATTAGGCACATGAAGTACAAAGCTTTTCGGTAATATAGGACAGCAATTACTGGGAGTGGCCACAGATAGAGCACAATCCATTAAAGGGGATTTGCCAAGATGCAAGTTACTCACCTTCTTATCAGCACAGGGAGAATGTCAACAAATCACGCTGAGTCATGAAGGCTGCAGGGCTGAGGGGGAGGGGATGAGTAAGGAGTGAGGAAGAAGGGAGTGTCTCAAAACTTAAGTGAAATAACAGTACAACAGTGGATTCTCAATACAGCAAGACACAGCCAGATAGACTGCACTGTCTACCCGGTGCCTTAAAAGCTCATTCATTTTGCCTGTCTTCAGATAAGAAGTGTTTCACGCAAGCACGGCCTGTCAGCTCCTGGGTCGTGTCTAGTGGAAGCTTTGAGGTAACTAAGGGGGATTGAGAAATGCTGTAGCTCTCAGTCTTCACTTTTTGTAATCACATATATTTAGAAAAGTGATTAAATACCCATTTTGGAGGTTCCCACGTCAACATTACATGGTGGCAAAACCCCTTTAACTAAACACTGTGTTCAAAGAACACATGATGGGGCCAGAGCCCAGAACAAGCAAAACTTCTAGTAACAGAGTGGTCAAGGCTTAGGAGTCCAGAATCCAGGCTGTGATCAATCCCTGAGTAACCCACTGCATATAACCCTCCTCACTCGCACATTGGGACTATTATCAAGGCAGTTGCACCAAAATTCTGGAGCAATAATGGTGGACATGCTTTACACCACATTTATTAATTGTTTTATACAGTTTTTAATCTGCACCTTGTGTTACAAAACAGGTGTGGCTTTGTGAAAAGAGGCAGACTTAACATGAGACAATGTATGCCAAAAAATTTACCAGTAAGTGGCATAAAGTAAGCCAACCTATAAAAGGTGTAAAGTTAGTGTAAGGTTTCAAGACTTTATTAAGACAAACATAGGAGAAGATGCAACAAGGGAAGCGCTTGAAACGCGGATGGGAAAGTGGATCCTTGGGACCACAGAGGCCAACTCCACCTACCGCGGTCAGGGAAGTAAGGCCTAGGCCAGAATGCTGTAATAAAGTCTGAGAGATAAGCAAAGTCCAAAGGGGCCAGACCAAGGGGTCGTAGATCAGGAAGCTTAGATGACAGGCGGGCCAGGGCCACTGTGGGACAGCACAGACCGCGCACAGGACTCCGCCAGGAGGGACCGCAGAGACTCCTCCAGGAGGGACCACACAGGAACACAAGATTCTGCCAGGAGGTGCTGCACAGGAACATAGGACGTTGCCAGGAGGGACCGCACAGGAACACAGGACTCCACTAGGAGGTGCTGCACAGGAGACACAAAACACAGGAACTTCCCAAGAACACAGCAAAGACAAGACTCAGGGAGCTTGAGGCAGTGAACCAGCAGATGAGGAAGTGCTGCACCTGGCCCAGCCCAGTTGGAGGAGTTAACTGTTGCAGCACTGAACAGAATTAGCAAATTCCAACCACCAGGATCGAACACATTATTGCATGCAGGCAGGAGGCAGAGGAATTTGCAGATCGTGACAGTTAGACAGTCTGAACCTGCATCAGACTAATCAACACAGTGATCAATGTGACACATTGTAGGACTGTCTAGACAAACTTTATACCGTCTAAAAATTAGATAGTATTGATAAATTCACCCCTATGTGTTAGGCTCTAGCAGGGCGTCTCATAAGCTTTTAACCTCCCATTGCTCCTTCACTCTAACTTTATATTGACGATCTGTTAAAGGGCTACTCCAGTGGGGGAAAAAAAAATATGTGCCAAACAGTAATTTTTTTTATAGTCAGGCACTTTTTTTTATGTACTTTCATAACTATTTTGGTGGGTCCCCATTGTTCTACATCAGTTCTTTGCTGACAGGACAATCAGTCCTGTGTGTCTTGACACAAGGAAACAGCTCTGTGTGGAGTCCAAGAGATCAGGTGACCAAAGTGATTTGGGTATTTTTCAAGGCGACTTTTGAACCTATCCTTTTTAGTTCTGCTTCCCAGGACTTGCAACATGTGGTAGGAAACATGGCAAATGGACTGAGACTACAGTTTGTAAGAAGAAAATTTATTAAAAAATGGAACTTCACTATCTGCTAGCTGCAACATAAGTTGAGAAAGGGCTGTATGTAACTGAAAGAATGGAATGCCGTGTACAAGATCTTGCTCATTTCCAAAATGTTAACCCTTTGTCTGCCTCCTGCTTCACCTGCACAACATCATGGGCGCCTCCCTACAACTCCACAACATCAGTACAGCAGGAGGACTTCCGCCATCAAAATGGAATGTACCCTGGGGTTGGTAACATCTAGATTCAAGCTGCAGGTTCCCCCCACCACTGTGCTGAGGCCAAGAGAAGCATGAGAGGTTTTGGTGAGTGACAGGCACCGTAACAGGTGTGAGAGGGCTTAGTGCTAAACCATCATTGCTCCCATTCCTCTCTGTTGCTCGACCCCGTAGCCCACCACAAGACTTCTTTAGTTTTTTGTAAACCTTTGGTGGATATAATCACTGATCCCAGGGATCTTAAAGGGGTTTTGCCAAGAAGTGACTTCCTTACCTCTTAATCTGCTCAGAAAGACTATAAACAAAGCAGGGGGAGATAGAGGGGGGGGGGGGTGAGAACACAGCCAAGAAGCAGGGAGCATGTGCAAAGTTCACTGAAATAATTACATTACAACCAGTGGATTCTATATACAAAAGACACAGGGCTGATTCACTGCTTTTTCTCCACAGTCCCTTGCCAGCTCCTTCATGTTCTCGGTCATCAGTTAAGAAGTGCAAGCGCGGCCAGATCAGCTCCTGTCAGTTGCTGGTTGTGTCTAATGTAAACTTTTAAGTAACTAAGGGCTTGTAAAGAAAGCTGTAACTCTCAGAGGCTTCACTTTTTGTAATCACATATATTTAGAAAAGTGATTAAATACCCATTTTGGAGCATCCCACGTCAACATTACATCGTGGAAAAACCCCTTTAACTACACACTTTTTGTTAATACCATAGCTACGCTCCCTAAGATCTGCATTCACAATGGAATTTGAGCATTAGTTATATTTGATGATTAAAGTGCTCTGGCATATAACTATAATCAATGTAATTTAACTGTTGGAGAATTACATTAATTTTAACTTTTGAAAAGATAATAAGGAAATAATGAGTAACTTACGCTGTGCATTTTTTTGCATATTAAATCATATAATATAGACAGCTGTTCAATGCCATTGCTGAATGTACTATATTCCATTTGAAACAGTGAGTTCAACACACATAGGTTTTACAGATTCGATAATCTTGGTGTTGTAAGGCAGCAGCTGACAAGGTCTGTGACGGTATATATTTCAGCCAGGTTCTTTACCTATCCCTGGAAAAGAACAGATACATGACACCAAGGTAATCAGTGTTGGACTGGGTTGCGTAGGGCCCACAGATGGAGTTGATTCAAGGGGCACACTAGTTAAGCTGTTTCTGGACCCTCCGGTGGGGTTAATTTTAGAGGTCCACCCTAAAACTACTGTAAACGACTGTACATGCCTCCTATACTCTGCATCTTGCTTTTTACCTCTCTTTCTGTGCTTTTTTGCTGAAAATGTATATGCAGTTTAAAAATCAACTCCAGGTCTACCATGCTCAGTGGCCCACCAGGGGTTTCCCCTATTCCACTATGGGCCAGTCCAAGCCTATAGGTAATGGAACTTGATGAAAAAGGAGCCATTAGATAGGTGTGCCAGCTGCAGGAGGCAGTTGGCACCTGTTTAAATAATAGTATGACTGTTCACAAACAGTTGATCCGGGACTATTACTGGGAGTAGGGAAAGTGTTGGGTGGGTGTCTGCTCCCCATGTTCTACGCCAGGATTTACATGGCCTTTATTAAGTAAGCAAGTCAGCTAATGGTGGCTGTAACTCTGGTCTGCACATTTTGGCTGGAGAAGCTACACAGTGGAGGAGGCCAGTGCCTGCTCTACAAACTCTGCTTTTGCTAAAGTGTTAGTGAGGAAATTACCACTGTCTAGTAAGTGCTCGGATGAGCAGGCGTTTTGTTTCGTTTGCTTATTTTGTGCCTGGTATTGCTGGATATTTTGCTAAATAAATCTACGGAAGGGCCCATATTTGCACCCCAGACTGTCTTTATGCCTAACAGACTTATGCCATGATCCCTGAGCTGTAAGCGCTCACAGTGTGAAGTAAAAAACTCTGATGTACACATACAGATGTAACAAACCTGACAGTGAAATTACGACTTTTCATGTTATCTTTTCTTAGATTCCAACAAAAACTATTGAAAAAACAGAAAGAAGTTGAGATAACCCTGTGTCATGGTTTCATGGTGCATTATCTGTCAGGTTTTGTGTTTTGATGCATCTGTACTGTATATCTAGTCATAACAGTCCATGAAGTGGCAAAGCAAAGGCAGCTTTGTTTAATATATGGAACAATTGATGGTATCGCTTCAATGAGCAAGAGATATCTAACTCATGAACTCTGTCAGGTGAGCTGATTTTGCGTTATCTAGCAAGCTGATCTGTGCTACATCTGTAATCTGTCCATAATCAAAATGTGCGCTAGGAACCTCAGATTTACATGCCAAGTAAATACAGCAGAAATGTAATTCAGAATAGTCAATATACTCAGTGTTCACATATATCTGCTGTATTGTTTGTGTGCATTTGCGTTACAGCCATTTCAGCATAGGTGTAACTAGAGTCATATGAGCATATGGGGCCCAGAGGTTAAGGGGCTCCCCACAGGTATAAAAACATTGTTTTTTTGGGGGGGCGGCAGGGGGAATGACAAGTTGCTGTTTTTTTTTTTTTTTTTGCTATCACCACTATCTGGAAAAACATTTTTATTTTTTTTTGTTTTAAACTGGTCATTTTGTATCACTCATCTTTGGATGAGTAACAGGAGAGGAAAAAAAAGGAAGGATACATATGTATTCCTGCAAAAAGCTTGCAGTATTCTGAGCAAACCATGCATCATGCAGTTTATAGAAGAGATGTAATGGTGCTAGAGAGAGTGCAAAGATGAGCAACCAATCTTATAAGGGGAATGGAGCATCTTCGTTATGAGGAGAGGTTAGAAGAACTGAACTTATTTAGTCTTGAGAAAAGATAGCTTTGGGGGGACATGATTAATTTATATAAATATATAAATGGTCCCTACAAAAAGTATGGGGAAAAATTATTTCAAGTAAAGCCTCCTCAAAAGATAAGGGGACATTCCCTTTGGCTAGAGCAAAAAGGATTCAATTTCCAGTGAAGAAAAGTATTCTTCACTGTAAGAACTGTGAATCTGTGGAATAGCCTGCCTGAGGAGCTGGTCACAGCAGGAACTGTAGAGAGTTTCAAGAAAGGCTTAGATAACTACCTGAAACTAAAAAATATTAATGCATATGTAGCTATGTAATATTCTGGATCCTGTCTGGTGGAGGCTCTGGAGTCTGAGATGGGATCTCCATTGGAGCAGATTGGTTCTTGCCTTGTGGGTTTCAGGGCATTCACCAGTGGGGAGGCTGGGCTTAAAATCCTTGTCTCCCTCCCTTCGCCCACATTTTCCCCACCCTTGGTTGAACTTGATGAACATGGACACATGTCTTTTTTCAACCGTACTGTCAGAGAAATAATATGACAATGTTTGTAATTAAAGCCTGTTTCCCATTTCACACATTTATTTCATATCAGTAGAATATGCCATAAATGTTTGATGACTGGGGGACCCAACTGTGTAGAGTGGGGACCACTGGCTATCAAACTCTTCTGGCATTTTCTACTGATATGCCAGAACAGGCCTCTTAATGTTTCTGTTGAGATCATGAAGGTGATTGGAACTCTCCCATTCTTTTCATGAACAAGATAGTTCTGATCTCTTCTCCAATAAAATGAAATGAGTAGGAGTTTTCTAACCACCTCCCTCTTAACGGAGGCTTTCAGGAAGGGCTGTCTTATCCATTGGGCACACTAGACAGTTGCCAATGAGCATAGAGGTCCCAGGAGGTATGGGGATATTTGTTCCTTGCACAGAAGTGTTATTTGATAACCCTTATAACCATCATTTAGAGGTATCATATATAGAAAATTGTCTCATAGCTAATGATATGTATTTATATAAAGTATTTTTTTTTCATATAAATACGTCTTTAAAAACTTCTGCAACTACACTGTTTTGCAAGCTCACCGAAACAAACCAGCATCTCTGAACGTGAAGAGGAAGATAAACACTGAATATATGAACAGTGAAAATTGGAGGCTCCTAGCACACATTCTTTATCAAAAATGCGAGGGCCCATCCACCAAAAAAAAAAAACATGAGCTCAGTTAAGATAAGAACCTACTTTAAACAAACAATCTCATCTCTCTTGTTGCTTTTCCAGGTTTCCATACTTTTTTAGGAGACATGAGGAGCCCAGCTGGTCTACCAAAGGAAATTGGGCATGAATGGTGTGTTTGGTGTGCTTGAGGGGGTTTAGAAGCGTGGCCTGGTATTTTGTACCGTGGTTGGACAGAGCCCAGTGCACCAATATGTCCAGAGGTCCATTATTCTGTTAAGATGACCCTGCTTTCTGGGCCTATTCTCAAGATAGGTTCAAGTTCTAGAGGTGGGACCAGCACCCGTCCCACACTTATGACATATCCTATCCATGATATATCCCTTAAATGTATGAGATGGGAAAACCCCTTTAAATATAATTTTTGGTATGTTCTACATTTTGTTGCTCCTCTTTTGAGTTATAATACTGCATTTATTCCATATAGAGTTGAGAGGAAGTGCATAGATTTTATGTTTGTCATCAATATAGGGATGTCATTGTAAAATATCTCAGCAATGAATTTGTGCTTACTTACTATACTGCAGTCTCTCTTGTGCTCTATGAATAATATACGTTTTCCTGTCCATAACTATCATTACTATTTTATGAGATTCAAAATTCTTGTTGCTCAAAATAAAAATTCTGGGAATTTTTTTAAATTAGTGAAATTAGCCTATTCGGCTCATATAACAAACAAGGGCCATTCATTATGAATTTTGGTCCCTCAAATTCAAATTTTTAAAAAGCTCTTTAGATTATAGATATGTTACGGCAACGGAGAAGTGGATCCTCTGGACCATGGCAAGTGGTGGTGTAAGCCACACCAGGCATCTGACTCTAAGTGATTCCCAGTGTTATCCAGAGCCCGCCGCAAGGTACGTTGGCCGTACTGCGGTGGGGTTCCCACCAGGTGATGTCAGGTCGCTACCCTTGACATAACTTGCTTGGGATGGCAGCCGAGGTGCAGTGAGGTACAGAATCGTCGGACAAGCTCATAGTCGGGGACCGGCAAGAAGATCAGGACAGGCAGCAAAAGTTTGGGGTCAAGGGATATAGACAATAGGTACGGTACACAGTAAAGCAAGGAAGCAACCAGGGAACACTTTCTCTCAAGGCACTATTGACCCGGCAAAGGGGAAAAGGACGTGGCAGGGTTAAATAGGGTCAGCGCCTGGCGATGACTAATCACCGGCGTGCTGGCCCTTTAATTCTAGCAGAGCTCTCAGGCAGAGAATGGGGAGTGAGATGAGGCGACTATGTGGAGCATGGACTAGCTCCGCAGGTGAGTCTGCAACCTGCAGCATGGGCAGCGGTGGCACTCGTAACAAGATACTTAACACCACAGGAAATAGCATAGTGGTTTATGTTGTAAAGAACTTACCAAAATGGCACCCCATTCTCTTAAATTGCATAGTGTCTTGCCAATATTGGCCGAAGCTGCACCTCACTGACTTTCTGCTCTTCCCACCACTCCTATTCACTCTTTATATACCCTGTTTCCCCAAAAATAAGACAGTGTCTTATATTAATTTAGTTGCTCCTAAAGACGAGCTAAGACTTATTTCTAGGGGATTTATTATTTTTCCATGAACAAGAATTCACATTTATTGTTGAACAAAACATCAATATGCATTAATATACTTTTGTGATTTCATCAGAAACATCAGCATAAGCAGCCAAACTCTGAATTGCATCATAAAATGCACTATGTCTTATTTTCAGGGGTGTCTTATTTTCGGGGAAACCGGGTAGTACTTATAAAGCTGAAATCTCCCTGCTCTATTCTCTATTTCAGCTGCTTGCTTTAGTATTTTACTGATGTTTGTCTTTTAAAATCTCAAGGTTGTGGACAAGTTTGGTCATACGGCAATATTTTATTTTTTTTTGATCTGTGCGTTCTCCATAATTATTTTTTTCAATTTTTTGGGTTGTAATAAAAAATATAAATATTGTGATTTTTTTTTTATGGGTTTTATTTTTATGCTTTTAGCATTTGGTGTACATGACATGTTAACTTTCCTCTGTGGGTCACTTTGTTTAGGGTAATACTAAATATCATTTATTATAATCTATTATACAGTTTTATTTTTGTGTTTTTATATTACTTATGCACAATTAAAGCATTTTCTTCAAAAAATATTTCTATATTTGCATTTCAAGATTTTTAACATTTGCATTCCGCTGTCAGTTAAAGGGGTTTTATCATTTGAAGTGTTCGTGCTCTTCAGCTAATTCTATGAGATTGAATTTGAATTCCAGGAGTGAGTCTCTTCTCTCAGCAGGCATGTCTCTCCTGCCAGGAAACATGTCTCTCCTCACTGAAGAGCTGTGACATCATTATTCTGTGTGAAGCAGGTGAAGAGGAAGGTTGTCTGGAGAGCATGCAGCCTCCTGTGTCTGCAGAGCCATCCGCTTCAGGCTCCACAAGCTCCTTGCTGTGCTATAAACAGTTATACACACAGCCTCAACTGATGAAACACATGTGAGGAATGCACACTGCCCCTCTCCTCCCCCTCTGTTATCAAGCAGGAGACTGTGTGACTGTGTTATATGGAGGGAACACAGGACATAAGACTGTGTTATTTGAGGGGATCTATGAGTTAAACAGTCAGTAATTACCCAGATCATTCACCTTAGAGCTGGGAGATGAGTGTAGAGCCAGCAGCCCTTTCAGATAGCTGGTATTGCTTTTGGTTTTAACAGCTCAGAGGGGAGTAAACACAGAGTGTGCAGGCAGCCAATCACAGCACAGGGGACGTGTCCAGGGCAGAATCTGAATAGGGGCGTGTCCTGACAGGCTGAATGAAATGTCATCCAGTCAATCACAGAAAAGGGGGCATGTCCCGACTAGCAGCTGCAAAAAATAGCTATTGATGCACAGAAAAGCTCATATCTACTATACTAATTGACTTAGGTAATGCAAACCAATTACAAAAGTACTTATTTTTACTGTCCCCATAATCTCAGATATGATCTTTGTAGCGAGAATACCCCTTTAAGTTCTATGAATTATCTTTCATATGATGACTTGATGTTTCTGTTGGTACCATTCTGGGTAACATTTAACATTCTTCTCACTTTTATTGCATTTTGTTTAGAGTGGCAACATGAACACTGACATAGTTTGAGAGGGGCGCTCTGATTGTTTGCTGTGGGCAACAATGTTCATTTTAGACCTAGACAATTTTCATACATGTGGCCCTAAGTAATTGAAAGGACCACATTTTTCTGTTTAGTTCATGAGACATGTTGCTGACCTGAAGCTGAATACAGGATTTCTCACTGCTGCTTCTGGGTCATGTGACCTGCACTCTGAGCTGCTGAAGCACACAGCATAGTGGTGTGACCTAGAAGTTACTCTCTCCATGCATTCCTATGGAAAGTTCAAAGCCAGTCTCATAGGGATAGGTAAAGAGCCAAACTTTCTCTCAGCACCAAAAGCACCTTATTTATGAAAACTGTCTAACAGATCAGCTTTCTTTAATTATACTGCTCTGGAATGAAAGCTGAGCTCTGATTGGTTACTCTGATTGGTTGCTATGGGACACAAAGACCGTTTTACTGTTAGACAGTTTTCATAAATAAGGCCTGGAGTCTTTCAGATAATCACTACACTACGTGGAAATCCCTAAAGAAGCATTTATGCTATCTATCATACATGAAAAAAACTTTGAGACTCTCGGTTCACATATTTTGATCAAAAGATGTTTAAGCTGCCCACGACTTTCAACGTGAAACTCAAAATCGGGCAGTCCTATGCTATCTTTACCTCTCAATCGGGCCAATCAGGCCTCTCACTGGGTCAACCGACCTCCATTCTTCAGAGAGAAAAAATAAAAAAATACCCAACCTGCAAGCTGCCCTTCTTATGACAGCCTGTGAGAGTGGGCGGGGACAGAAACCCAAAATGGAAGCACCCCTTCCTTCCCATATAGGATAAAATCAATGTACACCAAGTATAACGTATGTTTCTGCACACAAAAACATTTCTGAAAAAACGTATGCAAACCTGGGTGCCACTGGCAGGGCTGCGGCACACATGTAATTTACATTGTACACACACAGACCGCCGCCAGCGGCACACTACTGCAAAAAGGGCAATACACTACGTGGAAATCCCTAAGAAGCATTTTATGCTATCTATCATACATGAAAAAACTTTGAGACTCTCGGTTCACATATTTTGATCAAAAGATGTTTAAGCTGCCCACGACTTTCAACGTGATCTCAAAATCGGGCAGTCCTATGCTATCTTTACCTCTCAATCGAGCCAATCAGGCCTCTCAATGGGTCAACCGACCTCCATTATTCAGAGAGAAAAAATAAAAAAAATACCCATCCTGCAAGCTGCCCTTCTTATGACAGCCTGTGAGAGTGGGCTGGGACAGATTCCAAATGGAAGCACCCCTTCCTTCCCATATAGGTTAAAATCAATGTACACCAAGTATAACGTATGTTTCTGCACACAAAAACATTTCTGAAAAAACATGTGTGCCGCAGCCCTGCCAGTGGCACCCAGGTTTGCATACGTTTTTTCAGAAATGTTTTTGTGTGCAGAAACATACGTTATACTTGGTGTACATTGATTTTAACCTATATGGGAAGGAAGGGGTGCTTCCATTTTGGGTTTCTGTCCCCGCCCACTCTCACAGGCTGTCATAAGAAGGGCAGCTTGCAGGTTGGGTATTTTTTTATTTTTTCTCTCTGAATAATGGAGGTCGGTTGACCCAGTGAGAGGCCTGATTGGCCCGATTGAGAGGTAAAGATAGCATAGCATAGGACTGCCCGATTTTGAGATCACGTTGAAAGTCTTTGGCAGTTTAAACATCTTTTGATCAAATATGTGAACCGAGAGTCTCAAAGTTTTTTCATGTATGATAGATAGCATAAATGCTTCTTTAGGGATTTCCACGTAGTGTATTGCCCTTTTTTGCAGTAATGTGCCGCTGGCGGTGGTCTGTGTGTTGTACATGTATAATTACATGTGTGCCGCACCCCTGCAGTGGCCCCCAGGTTTGCATACGTTTTTTCAGAAATGTTTTTGTGTGCAGAAACATACGTTATACTTGGTGTACATTAAATTTTTACCTATATGGGAGGGAAGGAGTGCTTCCATTTTGGGTTTCTGTCCCCGCCCACTCTCACAGGCTTCATAAGAAGGGCAGCTTGCAGGTTGGGTATTTTTTTTTATTTTTTCTCTCTGAATAATGGAGGTCGGTTGACCCAGTGAGAGGCCTAAATTGGCCCGATTGAGAGGTAAAGATAGCATAGGATGCCCGATTTTGAGATCACGTTTGAAAGTCGTGGCAGCTTAAACATCTTTTTGTCAAAAATATGTGAACCGAGAGTCTCAAAGTTTTTTCATGTATGATAGATAGCATAAATGCTTCTTTAGGATTTCCACGTAGTGTATTGCCCTTTTTAGTGCAGAAAGTGTGCCGCTGGCGGCGGTCTGTGTGTTGTACATGTAAAATTTCCCATGTGTGCCGCAGCCCTGCCAGTGGCAACCCAGGTTTTGCATACGTTTTTTCAAAAATGTTTTTGTTGGCAGAAACATACGTTATACTTGGTGTACATTGTTTTTAACCTATATGGGAAGGAAGGAGTGCTTCCATTTTGGGTTTCTGTCCCCGCCCACTCTCACAGGCTGTCATAAGAAGGGCAGCTTGCAGGTTGGGTATTTTTTTTATTTTTTCTCTCTGAATAATGGAGGTCGGTTGACCCATGAGAGGCCTGATTGGCCCGATTGAGAGGTAAAGATAGCATAGGACTTCCCGATTTTGAGATCACGTTGAAAGTCGTGGGCAGCTTAAACATCTTTTGATCAAAATATGTGAACCGAGAGTCTCAAAGTTTTTTCATGTATTTCAGATAATCAGACACTAGACCTTATGTGACCTAACAGAAACTGTTGCATCAGACAGAAATCCAGTATTCAGCTACAGGTTAGCAAAACTATTGTACCTAAAATCAATTTCTAATGAAATAAAGGGAAAAAAAACCTGAAGTGGTCCTTTAAGAAGTAGTAAATTAACAACTTAGGGAGACCTGTATGATCGGGCTTTTTACCCTTTTCTGGTGTAAAATGTGCCTATATGAGCGACTACGATTTCTAATGCCCCTAATGACTGTGTTAGGGGCATTGTTCGTAAGACTCAACACTTTCTAATGTGCCTAACATGAGGGGGTGTTCTGGGGGTGTCCTGGAGGCATCGCACCACACTCAAAATATGGTTCATTACTGCTCAGACAGGCAGACCTGTTTCAATGTGCTCTGTCTGAGCCTGAGGAGCCGAGGTGGAGATAGATTTGCTGTTAGGGAAAAAAAATGTCCAATATTTCTCAACTTCCACCAGTACAATAATAAAATGTGATTTATGATAATTATCAAACTATATAAAATTAAATTATATAATTAAATTTTTAATAAATTATAAATTGATATCCAACAGGAAGTGAGAATTTTTTTTAACCAAATCCTATTGTTAAAGATAACCTGCAGATCCATAGTAAAATGCATAAAATTTGTTAAGAGTTGAAAATATATATATAAAAAAAAAAACTCACCTGTCAACCACCTGGCACGCCCGTTGGGAAGCTTTATTGTTCCATCAGTATGTGTACACTTCAGATTTGGGTTGATATCAAATTTGACCCATATCCAGGCAATTTGATCCAACTGGGCCCAAATAATCCACCCAAACCCTAACTCTAAGCTAGATTTAGCATTAGGATTTTTTATCGCCTTTTAAGGGTTATTTTACCATATTCCAACTCCTTTGTCCCTTCTTGCTACTGGGGCCACCTAACTCCATTCTGACCTCTCCACACCACTCCATTAAGTATTTGGATTCAGCACCCCTCAGGGAACTCATCTAGGGGTGTATTGTTTATATTGGGACCAAAAGTATTTCACAGTTTTGGGAAGTAAAAAAAAAAAAATAAACATATAGTCTTTTGGGCTTCATTTTTACACTATTCGCCATGTGGAATAAATGACAGGGTAACTTTTCTTTGCGGGTTGTTACAATTACAACAATTTAATTTCAAATAGTAGGTGAGTGTCTCGGTTCATGCCGCGGTCCTTATTCTGGGTCACGAACATGGCCGTGTCCCTGCTGTGTTTCTGTCCCAGTCCCTGCTGTGTCCCTTGTTGCTGTATACTCACCTGTCCTCGCTCCTGCTCCTGCCCTCGTTCTTTTCTGTGTCCCAATTACCTGTCCAATGACCTACAACCTTCAGTGATTTAAGGAACTTCCTGCCTCTGTTCCTGGTCAGTTCATTAATATCCATCTGCGGTCCTGGCCTCTGTGTTCCTGTTATCTGTCATTATGCCTGTCTGTTCCTGTGTCCGTTTAGCCCAGCTGTTACCCGCTGTCCTGTCAGCCTGATACCTGTGTTCCTGATTGTGCTAATATCTGCTATCATGCCAGTCAGCAACTTGCCTAGGACCCAGTTTCCAGCCTGTTTGACCCCGTAGTATCCTGGCTGCTGTTCTGGTCACCTATGTTCCCGTATCTATATTTCTGCTATATCCTGTCATTGTACCAGTTTGTTACCTGCCTGGGACTGGCTGTACCTGGTGTCCTTTGTCCTGCACTTCGGCTGTCACCGCGAGTAGCCACATCAGGGGCAGTGACCTGGGAGTTCCCTGCATCTAAGTCCGTTCAGCCTTGTGGCGGGCTCTGGTGAAGAACGAGGCTATTTAGACTCAGATCCCTGGTGTGGTCTCCATACCTATACCATCTATGCTTGCAGTGACCCAGAGGAGCCATAATACCAGGCGTGCGACGCGTCAGTGCCTGCTGATCCCGTTGAAACATATTTACAAAACCTTTATTAGGAAGAGCGCATACCCACCCTGTGCCTCCCCTGGGTGGGGTATGCGCTCTTACTATGGGTGATTATATGGTGAAATATAATTGATTTCTGTATACCTATATGTGTATTTTGCTATTTACTATGTTATTTATTTAATATGATTATGCACCTTATGTATACCACCTAGTGTGGGGTTGTATCTTTGTGGTAACACCATTTTTAGCTATATGTATTTGGTCTAGGTACTTTTGTGTTTTTATTATATATTTTAATACTAATAAAGGTTTTGTATATATGTATTTTTGATTTTTCTTTTGATAATATTTCTATATTGGTGTTGGTTAGGTTTTTTTGGTTTACTACCATTGTTTATTATCATTTTTGATATATTGGAGTTTTTTCCCCGTTGAAACATGACAGAGTATACTGCTTTTTATTTTTTTTTAAAGTGCTTAAATCTACAGGAAAATCTACACTAAAATCTTTCTATTCACTGCAGATTTGTTTGGCTGATTTCCCAACAGATTCCTGTAGGTCTAGTAACTGTAAATTTAGCCATGAGGTTGAAATGAGCAATTGAATTAGCTGATGAATATTTTTCTGTTTTTTAAGGAATTGTATTTTCTATTTAGTAAAGCAAGATACCTATTTTGTACGAATACAGTAAGTCAGTGTAGAACAGGAGATCCTAGTTGCATGTAAAGGGGGCCAAAAACCAAGGAGAATTACTTCCCTTTAACAAGTTTACACATTTAAGAAAATATTCCATCAATGTATGTAATCATTTACCGCCACAGCAAATTTTGACCTCAATGATGGAGCCCCATTTTTCAAATCTGACATGTGTCACTTTATGTGGGAATAACTTTTTAATGCTTTTTCCTATTCATGTGATTCAGAAAATGTTTTCCCATGACGCATTGTGCTTTAAGTTAATAATAAACTTTGGTTGATGCAATGAAAAGTATCGAAATGTCATGCAAATTTGGAAATAAATAATGTTTTCAAACGTCAAAAATTTCTGTGTGTACGACAGATAGTTATACACTGATAATAGTGGATACAAAACATCTACCATATGTCTACTGTAGGTTGGCATCATTTTTTAAATGTCTTTTTTATTTTTTATGACATAAGGGACTTTAAATTTAGTAGTAAGTTTTCACATTTGAAGGACCTGTATGTTAGATACCCCCATAAATGACTCCATCTAAGAAAAAAAAACACCTATTTTTTATGCAGATTTTCAATATTGATCAATTTTCTACAAGAACACAGTAGACGCTACAAAGGAAATGCACCCCAATATTGACTCCTTGCATTCTGCCATTTTTAGAGATATCCCAAATGTGGTCCTAATGCAATATTTGGCTTAACCACAAGACTCAGAATAGGAGGAGCACCTACTGGACTTTGGGGTCTCATGTTCATTAGGATTTTCTTTAGGCGCCATTACAGGTTTGGAGACGTCCTAAAGGGCTACAACTCAATAAACAATCCTAAAAATACCTCATTTTGGAAACAATATCCCTTAAGGTATATATCGAGGGGTGCAGTAAGTATATTGAGCCCACATATTTTTTTTTTAGCATCAGGCTTTCAAAATGGAAATTAAATGTAAATTAATATGTTCTAATAATCTGCAGTTTCCTTTCACAAGGAATCCTGGAAAAAGGCACCCCAAAAATTATCATGCAATTTCTTCCAATTACAGTAATACCCTGTATGTGGGTATAAACTACTGTTTGGGTTCATGGCAGTTCATACAAGGAAGGAAGTGCTATTTGGCTTTTGGAACACAGATTTTGTTGGGTGCCATTTTGCATTTGTAAAGCCCCCAAAGTATCAGAGTACGTGAAACCAACCAGAAGTCACCCCACTTTGGATTCAGCACCTCCCAGGGAACTCATCTTAGAGTGTATTGTACATTTTGAACCCTCAAGTGTTTCATAGTTCTTTTAATTTGGGAAGTAAAAAAAAAAAACAACAAAAAAAAGAAACAGCAATCCCACCATTTTTTTTTTTTTGGCTTAATTTTAACAGCATTCATCGTGCGGTATGAATGATGATAACTTTACTATGTGGTTGTTACAAATACATCAATTTTATATATTTTTTTTATGTTTTACTACTTTTATGCAATCAAAAACATTTAGTAAAAAACGGTGTTTTATGTGTCCATTTTCTGGCAGCCATAATTTTTTTCTTTTTCAGTCTATGGAGCTGATTAATTGGCTTGTGTTTTGAATTGAGGTTTTCATTGGTATCATTATTGGGTTGATATTATATTTTGATTGCTCTTAATCAAGGATTTTAGAAGGCGAATGAACAAAATACAGCAATCCTGGTAGTGTTTTTTATTATTTTTTACAGCGATCACTGTGCAATATAAATGACATATTAACTTTTACTTTACTTTTTGGGGCTTTTTTGTGGGACAAACTGACATTGTCATTTCTACCACTGTGGAGTTTATATGACTTTTTGATCGCCTTTTATTCCATTTAATGTGCAGCTGGATGAACAAAAATAAAAAATTCTGCCATTTTTACTTACTAATTCGGGTGTTCAGGTTAAATAATAAGATGGATTTATAGGTTAAGTCATTATGCACCACTTTTTTTTTTCCGGCGTGGTGACATCACAGGTAACCCAGAAGCCTTTATTAGGTTGCCATGAAAGCTTCCAGCCTTCGATGGAGACAAAGGGAGCCCCCTCTACCTGTCATTTCTCTTAGGCCGTGTTCACACGGCTTATTCCCGACGGATCTGTGAGCCGTATTGATCTCACAAATCCGCCGTGAATAAGGGTCGGGACGGGGGCGGGGACGGAGCGCCGCGGGGGCGCTGCTCCCGGCCCCATAGACAATGCATTGTTTACGGCTTGTACGCGCCGTAAATAATGTGCATGTCACTTTCTCCCCCCGCGGCGGATTCGCCGAGCAGGGAGGAGCGACGGAATCCACTCTATGAGAGCAGTGGATTACCGTACTGACTCAGACGGATTGGCGCCATACTGCAGCGCAAATCCGGAGCGCAGTACGGCGCCAATCCGCGGCAAAATAAGCCGTGTGAACGAATCCTTAGATGTGCAGTTGCAATTGACTGCAGCATCTTATCTGCTGCCACCTAAGTAGGCTCCAGTCACAGCTGGTTTCATGCATATGCTCTGCATGGGAGTCAGCACGATGTTCATGGCGTACCTGTATGTCAGTTTGGGGGAGCCTTTTCCTGACCATGACTTACTGGTACATCAAATGTCAGTAAGGGGCTAAAAGGGTTTTTTCACCACCAGCATTGATGGCACATTGATAAGATATACTATAAATGTTTGGCAGGCGCAGATTCTACCTCTGGAAACTGCATCATTCTCCAGAATTTACCCCAAAACCTCTCCATTTTGAATGGAGTAGTGGCTGTAGCAGTCAATGGTCAATCGGTTCAGCTCGGGTTTGGAGAAAAAGTAACGTTTGTGCCGAACTAACCATTTCTGAACGGTTCGGGTCAACACTACTAGTGAGGGTCATACAGTGATTGGTGGTCTATAGCGCCCTTCTACAGCACAGTGTGGTACTACATATCACGTACTGCTATTACATGTATAATTGAGGTGCATGCAGTGATTGGAGGTCTAGTAGCACCTCTCTACAGTACAGTGCAGTACTTCATGTCCTGTACTGCTCTTACATGTGTTACTGAGGTGCATGCAGTGATTGGCAGTCTAGCAGCTCCTCTCTACAGTACAGTGCGGTACTACATGTCCTGTACTGCTCTTACAATTATTAGTACCTGGCTGTATTCTGAACCTTCATTGAAATCAATGGAAGGGCCGAATGAAGAGGTTTTGGGGCCCATCTTCGAGACACATGTAGGTTCCAGAGCCATAAATATTCCATCATTGTTTTTTTTGGTGGGAAAAACCCTTTAACAAATATGTATCTGTCAGACGGCTAATTATTATTGTAATATCCGCTTTATAGAGCATTTTTCAAAAGTGGTTATCACCTTAATTCCTGCTATTCAAAACTATGCGCTGAAACGTTTTATTTTCTGCTATTTTGTATTTTCTGATAGTGTCGTTTTGAGCCGCTTTAATCCTACCTGTGATGATAATGAGGAGGCTGCTGAGAAGTTATCTCAGCAGAACATGAACTTTCAGCCTATTATGCAAGTTCAGTGAGTGAATTGCAAGATTTCATGATTTTTCAAATATGAAAAAACATGGAGGATTTCAGGGACATCCACAGAAATATATCTCTAATGTGAAAACCTGATTTATAAAATGGATAATTGTCCAATGATGATTTCCATTCAATAGAATTAGTGAAGTCAATGGTTTAACATTAGTCTATAAAACCCCAAATATTATGAATCTTGTGTTTGGCTCCTGATCGCTATTCATTGGGTATTAAATGCTGAAATAAAGGGGAGATTTAGGACTCATGCCCTGTTGTTGAGCGTGGTGCACTGCATAAAGATATACATGGTTCTTGTGTAAGGCACATACATTACTGTCCATGATGAAGCAGAGCCAAGAGACTCCTAGGAAACATTGTTTGATCTATAAATCAAAGAGACACTCTGTAATATACTGCTGAGGGCAAAAGCTGCTCACAGATCCATCATCATGAATGTGACCATATTTCTATAAATGGTTCCAGTTAACCCTCTTCAGGCAGACAATGAACTGTGAAAAAATGCACAAAATGCTATATTACTCATTTAAAATAACAAATAAAGATAGTGATGCTAAATTCTAGCAGCCTTTATGCTCAGATAATTGCAGATCTTTTTTGCAAATGCTTCGTGCTTTGCACAAGAATCAGCCACTCATGTTGATTCAATAAAGTTTGCAAAGTGAGTAAGAAAATAAGTTTCAATTCACCAACAGTGAAGTTAACTGCATCAGTTACATTGGAACCTTTATCATAAGATCTATAACATACAGTTTGTCCTTCAAGTTACAATATTTCAAACATGCAATGGTCTTTTCTAGGAAATTTTATTTTGAGTCTGGTTTCATCCTACAATGTCCCAGTCACTGATCCAGCTAATTATCATGAACATTTTACTTGTAAAACCTCTGTCTTAGTAAACTGCATGCAGTGACTGGTGGTCTATTGTACATCTCTACAGTCCAGTGTAGTACTAAATGTCCTGTACTGCTCTTACATGTATTAGTGAGGTGCTTGCAGTGATTGGGGGTCTATAGCGCCTCTCTACAGTACAGTGCAGTACTACATCTCCTGTACTGCTCTTACATGTATTAGTGAGGTGCATGCAGTGATTGGTGGTCTATAGCGCCTCTCTACTGTACAGTGCGGTACTACATGTCCTGTACTGCGCTTATATGTATTAGTGAGGTACATGCAGTGATTGGCGGTCTATAGCGCCTCTCTACAGCACAGTGTGGTACTACATGTTCTGTACTGCTCTGACATGTATTAGTGAGTAGAGATGAGCGTGCACTAAAAAATTCGAGTTTGGGCCGAGCCGAACACCAAACCTAAATGCCAACATGAACGCTGAACCCTATAAAAGTCAATGTCAATGGGCTCAGCTCGGGTTTGAAGAAAACGTAAAGTTCGTGCCAACCTAACCATTTCCAAACGGTTAGTGCATGTCCCAACGGCATGGGTTTTCGGCCGGTTCTTCAGCCGGTTTGCGGTTTTTCAGACCGCCTGAAAAACCGGCCGAAAACTAGCACAATTGTGCTCTATGGAAAACCCGTGCAGCAGTCCCCACTACACGGGTTTTCCGCCCGATGGTTTTGCCGCCGGCAGGCCGGCGGCAAAACATTGTACATTTTCCAGACGGAATATGAACAACTCATCACGGAGAAAAGCTTTCCCCGCCACGGCCGTGGGGACGGCCGCAAAACCGGACTAATACCGGCCGGCAAACCGGCCAGTATTTGTGCACTGCCGTAGGAACATGCCCTTAGACTCAACAATATTAGTGAGGTGCATGCAGTGATTGGAGGTCTAGTAGCACCTCCCTACAGTACAGTGCGATACTACATGTCCTGTACTGCTCTTACAGTATTAGTGGGTGATGCATTTTGGGGGTTAAAGCCCCCCCCTCTCTACAGTACAGTGCGGTATACATTTCCTATACTGCTTTTACATGTATTAGTCAGTGCATGAACTGATTGGCGATCAAATAGACCTTACAGAAGTGTGGACTTTATCTCCTGTACTGTTTTACATGTTTTTAAGGTGATACAGTGATTGTGATCTATAGAGCCTCTTACGTACATGCCTTACAAATGTCCTCTACTGCTCTTACCTGGCCCATTATGAGGGCCATTTGGGCCCCAGGGAAAGGGGCCAGTGTAAAAGTAATGCCCCAAAAAGAAGCACCTGTCTTTGTAGTAAGTGATTTCTAGCTCTTTCACGCTGTTATATGTAAGAACTTGTTTTATCTGTCCTAGTTATTTGCTTATTTATTTATCTTTTAATATTCGTGTTAAATTATGGTGGGGACATTTTTTAGCCTCTGAACCCATTAATGATTCTCCTGGAACCAATTAATGCTGTATGTGAGGGATCACTGTTTTTACATAATAGATTTATATTAAACAACATTTTCCCACCCCATTGGTTATGCTGATATAAACAGGGGTAGGGGCTATAAAGGGGACACCTTCTATTCCCCAAAGGGTGGAACCCAATCAAAAGAACCGTCGCCGGGCAGAAAAAACCCATCATATACAGTATTACATGGTAAGCCACTCCCTTGATTATCTGGGCAAATGTTTACAGATGTTTAACTTCTGATCATAACAGGTTCCTTGAGCTAGACCTCAGCAATCAGCTACAAAGGGGTTACCATGATGAGATGACACTTTTAGCACTAGTAAGGCCAGACCAGGTTTAAAGCCTTTTTTTAAAGGCCATTACACAAAGGGCAAAAACCCACCCAAAAAGTGGTCCAGGAAGAGGGGGTTTTGGGTAGGGGGGTAAAGGGTTTTTTTAAAGGGGAGTTAAACCGGAGGGCCCCATTTTGCGGGAACTTTAGTTAAAAATTTCCCATGTCCCCTGTTCAGAGCCGATCCTCAACCTACTTTTTGGTTGAGGATTATCACAGTGGCTTTTGCTAAAGGTAGGTTCTTGAAATTGGTAGAGAAGGAGGTTAATTTTATGGTATGGTGGGGACTGGACTTCTTAGGTGGGATATTGCTGGGCCTAGGGGCCTCAGATGGCGTATTGGAAAAATCCTTTTAAGCGGGGTTAAATCCCAAAGAATAGACTTTTGGTTGGGGGGTAAGCTTTTTTAAATCAGTTTAATGCCCTTTTTTTTTGGTGTTCATAGAATATTTATGACTATATAACTTTATAACTATTTCAGGCTTCAAGCCCCCCCCCCCCTTTGTTTAAATTTAAAAATTGTTATAAATTGTTTTTCATAGTTTGTTGAATTTTTTTAAATAAACAGCCATTGTGGCAAATTCAATCCACCCAGGTGTTGACTCTCTATTTTGGTTGTTTTTTGGTTTGGGGGGTTATTGGGATGAGTGACTTGATACTCCAGGATTTTTTAAGAGGGTAGAGGGCAAACTATTTTTATACAGCATATAAACTTTAAATGTGTTTTTTAATTATTAAATTCATACATTGTACAGTGTAAGTAGCAAATACTCATAAATGAAGTATCATAACTACATTTTTGCTTTTTCAAAATAAAATTATTTTTCTAAATAGTGAAACATAACAAAAACGAAATGCAATATTGCCAAATAGTTACATATAGTTGTTATGTTACTTGAACTCTGTAAAAGTGAAACCCAAAAAAAAACATTACAGTTTAAAAGAAGTTCCTTTTACACTATATAAAAAACACAATGTTTGTTTTTCTCATACCCCTGACGAAATCGAATAAATTTCCCCTTTTTTAGGAAAAATAGGAACCAAAATTTATTATATTTCCAATTCCCAGAAAAAAGGGAGAGAATTTTTAAGGTATTTTTTTTACTTTCGCAAAGTTAAAATTTACACACCTAAGTTACTAGGGGTTTTTAAACATCTGGGACGGGCCCACATACGATTTCATGTCTTTGGGGAAGTTTTCATAGGTTTAGGGGAAATCTGAGTTATTAAAAAACACATGTGGATTATTTTAAATCACACCAGAAACACACTGCTTCTTGTGAAAACATCATGGAAAGTTTGCGGGCGAACACAGACAAGCTCTATAAAGGAACGGATATTGACCCCAAAAAATTTTGTTTAACTTTGCATTGCCTTAATTAGGATCAGATCTTTTCTAGTAACGCAGGTTTTTTTTGTTGGGTCAAAACCCACTTTTTTTACAGTATAATTTCAAAAGGGTTTTTCTTTTTCAATTTTCCCCAGCCCAGCTTTGTTGATATACCACCTTGCAGTTAAAATTTGAATCCAGCAATTTTGTATTTTCACCACAGGTTGATAGGGCCAAAAATCATTTTATTATCCCGTATACTTTTCAATACTGTTTTTTTTCACTTTGGCACAGGCCACTTTGTTGATAACCCACCTTGCAGTTTAAATTTTAAATCCAGAACTTTGTGTCACCACAGGGTACTGATAGGGCCAAAATACCTTTTTTTACCCGTTTTACTTTTCAGCAGGTGTTTTTTTTCACGTTTGGTCGTCAAGCTTTGTTGATAGAGCTACTTTGCAGTTAAATTTGAATACAGCAATTTTTTAGTCACCACAGGTGGAATTGATAGGTGCCAAAAAATACCTTTTTTATCCTATACATTACAGATTCATGTTTTTTCACTTTGGCGCAGGCAGCTTTGTTGATAGAGTCCCCCTTGCAGTTAAATTTGAATCCAGCAACTTTGTAGTCACCAAGGTGTACTGATAGTGCCAAAAATACCTTTTATTATCCGTATACATTTCAGACAGGTTTTTTTTTTTCACTTTTGGTCAGTCAAGCTTTGTTGTAAGCTACTTTGCAGTCAAATTTGAATTCTGCAATTTTGTAGTCACCACAGGTGAATTGATAGGTGCCAAAAAAAACCTTTTATTATCCCGTATACATTTCAGATACGTGATTTTTTTCACTTTGGCGCAGGCCAGCTGTGCTGATAGAGCCACCTTGCAGTTAAATTTAAATCCAGCAACTTTGTAGTCACCACTGGTTGATAGGTGCCAAAAAATACCTTTTATTATCCGTATACATTTCAGACAGGTGTTTTTTTCACTTTTGGTCAGTCAAGCGTTGTTGATAGAGCTACTTTGCAGTTAAATTTAAATACAGCAATTTTGTAGTTACCAAGGTGAATTGATAGGTGCCAAAAATACCATTTTATTATCCGTTACATTTCAGACAGGTTTTTTTTTTTTTCACTTTTGGTCAGCAAGCTTTGTTGATAGAGCCACCTTACATTTTTAAATTTGAATCCAGCAACTTTGTAGTCACCACAGGTGAATGATAGGTGCCAAAAATACCTTTTATTACCCCATATACATTTCAGACAGGGGTTTTTTTTTCATTTTTGGGTCAGTAAAGCTTTGTTTGTTTAAGATACTTTGCAGTTTAAATTTGAATATAGAAATTTTGTAGTCACCACAGTAATTTGTAGGTGCCAAAAAATCCTTTTATTTTCCGTATACATTTCAGATACTGTTTTTTTCACTTTGGCGCAGGCCAGTTTTGTTGAAAGGCCCCTTGCAGTTAAATTTGAATCCAGCAACTTTGTAGTCCCACGGGTTTTACTGATAGGTGCCAAAAAACCTTTTATTATCCGTATACATTTCAGATAGGTTTTTTTCACGTTTGGTCGTCAAGCTTTGTTGATAGAGCTACTTTGCTTTTTAAAAATTTTGAATAAGTTTTTTTGTAATCCCCACGGTAAATTGATAGGTCCCCAAAAAAACCGTTTATTACCCTAACATTTCAGACGGGGTTTTTTTTTTCATTTTTGGTCAGTCAATTTTTGTTGATAGAGATACTTTGCAGTTAAATTGTTACGAAATTTTGTATCACCAAGGTGAATTGATAGGGCCAAAAAATACCTTTTTTATTACCCCCGTATACATTTCGATACGGTTTTTTCATTTTGGGCGCGGGCCCAGCTTTGTTGATAGAGCCCTTTGCAGTTAAATTTGAACCCACAACTTTGTAGTAACCACGGGTTTTTTACTTATAGGTGCCAAAATACCTTTTTTACCCATATACATTTCGACGGGTTTTTTTTTTTCCTTTTTGGTCTCAAGCTTTGTTGTAGAGCATGTGCATTAAATTTTGAAAAGAAATTTTGAAAGTCACCACAGGTGAATTGATAGGGCCCAAAAATACCTTTTATTATCCGATACATTTCAAAACAGGTTTTTTTTTTTCACTTTTGGTCAGTCAAGTTTGTTGAAAGAGGTACCTACTTTAAAATTTTGAATCCAGAAATTTTTGTTTTATTTTAGGGTTTTGAGAAACTTGATTGCCGTTTTTAATAAAGTTTTCCCAAAACTCCCCCATCCCTTTTAAAATTTTTATCTTTTGAACATGGAGCAAAATTTCATGTGGTAAGCGAGCAAAAGCGGGGTAGGACATGGGGGTTAGAGGTACGAGAGAAGGGTGCTTTCCAGTGCGGGCACAAAGCATCCAGCGGGACCGTCAGCCTTCACGCTGGGTCAGGGCCCTGTGAATCTCAGAAACGAACAGCGTCCCCAAAATCTGTTCTTAGGGTTAATGAACCTCATCCAGCAGCTTACCCCTGTCCCCCCGTCACAGCCCAAATGTCGTCATCCTCTCAGCACCGTCCAACATGAACGAAGGGGAAACCCAAATGTCAAAATCGCTACCCACCACCCGTGGTAAAATCCATTTTCTGAAAACCTTTGATGACAAAATGGGTAGAAGGCATGTTAAAAGATCAAAAGGCCAAAGAGTGATTTTCCTGCTCTGACACCCAGTTCTGATGCCATCAGAGGAGAAGGGGGGCCCGGGCAATCGGCAAAAAAAAAAACCCGGGCGGTCGGCAACGCCTTGCATCCCCGGGGCTTGTGCCGCAACTCCTGGATGCAGAATGTCAGGGTGACCAAGTCACCTGGTTGATGATGTGACGACATTGCGGTCCAAAGTTGGGCTTTTTTTGCAGAATTTGCTTTTCGAGGTTCATCACTGGACGAGGAGGAAAACGATAGGGGGAGTGTCAGTAGGGTCCCCCATAAAAAGGGGGGCGGGGGGCGGGGGGTTCCGCAGAATTTATAATATGAAATCCGCAGCCAAGGTCAGCGGAAAAACCCGCTCCCCCACTTATCGGCGTCAAAAAGGTCCGGACCTCTCAGCCTGGCCTTCTTTGAGCAAGCCCTGATTACCCACAAAGTCATATGCCGCCTTTGCCGTAAACGCATTTAAATAGGGCAAGTCTTTGGTTTTTTCCCTACCAACTTCATCACATGCGCGAAAGCATGAGTTTTAAAAAGGGAAACAAACTTGGCCAAAAAAGGCCAACCGACGCCGGGCCTAACTTTTTCACACCCTCTGTCTCCGGGTCCTCCCCTCCGCCACCCAAGCTTCCTCCGGGGCCCCTGTCTCTAGATCATGATCAGGGACAGCCTCCGCTTCAGCCTCCACCATCGCCCGGGAGTACCCCCCACACCACCAAAACCCTCACCCTTCTCCTTCCGCCTTTTTACGAACCCCGCATGCCCCTACAGTGGCCCTTGGCAGCTAGCCTTTCGTCTTTCCCGGTTTTTAGCAGAAGAAAAAAACTTTAACCCAAACCCTCCCCAAAACCAAAAAACCGAATGTCGGCATTGTCAGGTTTTGGCCTTTGGGAAAGTTGCCTTTTCCTCCCGGGGACAAGATGGGTTCCGCCGGGGGGGTGGTCTGAGCGCTTGTGGATGGACATAAGCAAGAGCTCTGCAGGAAATTTAGGTAAACCGGCTCAAAAAAGCCCATATTTGCCAAGAAAAAACCCAAATTGTGGTGGCCCTTATCTCCCACTACAGGAACATCTTCTTTGAGAGCTTCCAGGAAATCTCACCAAGCAGAAAATCCTGTTCCCACATCTGGGCCCGCCGGCGGTTACTGAAACCAGCACCATTTTGAGGTGAGCAGCGGGAAGCCGGATACATAGGTCTTATCATCCACCTCACCATAGATCACCCGCCTCAATATAGACTTACTTCAGCCTCTCACTGCGGAGATCACCGACGGCGACTGGCAGTGGAGGGCTCCGGACCCGGTGGCTAGACGGCAGCAACGCAGAGTCGGCTGCAATCTGCGCCACACCGCACCCCATGCGCCGACACCCGTCTCTACAGCAGGACATCCAGCAAGGTAGCTAGGCGGAATCACTCACCTACGCTCCGGTCTCTCCGGGGATACAAGAGAGCAATCTGAAGCCGCGTCTCACTGGTGGGACACGGAGGCCAGTGGCGCTCACACGCGGTGGTGGACCCAAAACCTGAGTAGTCAGACGGCAGAACCGGAGTGACTTCAGTGCTCCTCTGGAGCTCGGTCGCTGCCATAATCAACTCCGCTGCTGCATCCCCAAAAGGCTCCATTTACTGTCTCTTCTGTGTGAGTCATCCAAAGGTCAGTGACTTTCATCTACACTGTCTCAACTCCCCTTGTACCGGAGATTCAGAGGTATTAAGAGAGAGATGCAGTTTCTCTTCCTGAGACTACCATTTTAAGCGCAACATCTCCTAGCTGACTAATTCTGCAAGGGAATTAAAGCCATACAGTAAGAAAACATCTCCCTGTCAGCACCTGTGTACGCTTTTCCCAATAAGGCGCCTATGCAGTAGTCACATCGTTCCCTAGACTCCTGCTGATACCAGAACCTCCAGTATCTACCTCCTCTGAGAACCACAACATAGAGACACTACCAATTCACTTCTACCAAATCCTAAGTCTTACTGAGCTGATCCTCTCTTTATTTGCGTGCATACTCAGTATTTACCTTGCCTTCTTGCAGTTATGGTACGGCTTTGCACACCCATACTCTTTTTACTATTCCTTCTACGTTAAAACAATGGGGGGCAACTCAAAAAAAGTGGCAAAGCCCCCCCTACCAAAATTTAAAAGAATTCTTCCCAAAACCCCTCTTTCCTCCCAATAAAGCCCATGTCTTCCCCCCTCTCACAACCTCCCCAAAAATGCTTGAGGGTAGGAAACATCAACCCTTCAAAACCTTCTGTACTTCTGAACAAACCCCCCAAACTTTTAATTCTCCCTCTTTTAGAGAATCCTTACACAGTGATTTTAAAAACCTTTTTGAGGGGGATTCAAAATTGGATACCACGGTTTGGTTTTTCCAGAATAAACATTTTGAAAAAAAATGGGAGTCCGAAACATAACAAAACCCTCCTTATCGACGCCAATACAGCCTTAGAGGAAAAGGGCCAGAAAATTATCCTAAAAGGGCCCTTAGACCTTGAAGATCGCCACGGGGTGAATTAATATATGTTCGAGGCATTCCTGAATCAATCGTTCCCAGACCCCTTTCTCTTTCCCCAAAAAAAATTTTTAAGGGCCCCTGATTTTCCCCTGCCCTTTGGGACCTAGTTTAATGTTTGCCCCTTTTTCTTTGTTTTCCCAAAACCCTCCCCCCTTTCCCTTTTCCCCTCTACCTAGGGTTGTAATTGCAAAAATTTCCCTTTTTCAAGCCCTAAAGAAAAAATTTTCCAAAAACCCAATCAAACCCCTCCTCTGACCTTCCTGTTTTTTTTTAAAAGATATTTCAATCTCCCCGGCCCTTCTGCAGAAACCCAAAGTTAAGAAAAAAAAATTTGCTCCATTTAAAAAAATTTTTAGGGGAAATAACATTGCATACCATTGGGGCTTTTTTTTTAAACTCATCTGAAAAACCAAAAGCCCTCACCTACAGTGGTTTTTTCCAAAAACCCACAGTTGTGGGGAATTTAACTCCAATGGGGTTGTTTTTCAACACCTACAATTTCACCCCAAAAAAAAGGAGATTCCCCCCCGGGGATAAATCACCCCCATTTGGGCCCCCGAAAACACTCGCCGCTCCGTTCAAGACCCAAAAAAGTTCAAGTTTTCGGGCAAATCCCTTTTAAATTTCCTGACTTGCCCTATTTCATTACTTCCTTTTCCCGTTTTGTCAAGAAGGAGACCGTCCGAGGCTCTACGCCGGGGGACTTTACCCCTTACGGTTTCCTTGTCAAAAAAACAATCTTTTACTTCGACCCAAAGTTTTTAATGACCGTTTTACTGTTTTTTTTATGTTTTAATTGTTGTTGCCAAAAAATTCAATCCCTTTTTCCCATATTATCCATTGTTTTTGGGGTTTTAGGTTTAGCGTCTCTTCTATTTTTCCTTTTAAGATTAAAATGGGGGTTAAGATAATGTCTTTTTAAGTAAAGGGGCTTAACGCCCCTCAAAAACTTCCCAAATTTAGGGGAAGGGACCCCCCTAAAAATCTAAAGAGACATTTTATTGTTAAAGAAACACTTTTTAAAAGGGTCTGATTTTTCGGGTTAAAGCAAAAAGGGAAAATTTCCCCACATTGCTTCCTCACAGCGACTGACTCCAAGAAAGCTGGGGGGGGTATTTTTATTAAAAAAAACTGTTTGCTTTCCAACCTAAAACATTCCCTAATTAAACCCCAAGGTAGTTTTTTTAAATTTTCAATCCCTTTTTAATTGGTTCTCTACACATTCTCAATCTATACCCCCCCAACACGGACAGCTTGCTTTTTATTCAAAAAAAAATCACTAAAGAAAGGGAAGATGCAAAAAGGGAAAATTAGGGGTCTGCTGATTTTAAAAGTAGAAATTGGGAAAAAAAGCCAAAAGACAATCAAAAAGCACCCCCCACTAAAACTTTTAAATTTAAAAATTTTTTAAATTCAAAAAAACTTCCCTGCCTATGGAGATACCAAAAAGCAGGGGGGAAAAAGAATTTTACTTTTTTTCACATTCCAAAGTACCCCATTAAAGAATTGATTTTTTTTAGTAGACAAGGAGGCCCCCCAAATGTTCTAAACTAAAAAAATTTGGGGGTATTATTTTGGTCAGCCCCTGAAACCAAACCCTTTCCCTTATTTTAAAAGGATTTTCCCCCCCACCCTTAAACACCGGGGAGAATAAACCCTTTTTTCTACTAAAAGCCCCCTAAAAATTGGGGAAAAAAAACCCAAAACGGCACTCACGAAAAATTTCCCCCTTAATTCGCCCACATCGCCACCCTGAGGAAAACCTTGATGGGCGCCCAAAAAGGGGTTTTATTAGGGGTTTTTTATAAAAATTAGCTTCCAAAAAAAACGAAAAACGAGAGCAACCCAAAAATAATCTAGTGAAAGAGATTTTTAAAATTGGGACAAACAATTTAAAATAACTCCTCAACCTGCCACCAAAGACAAATTATTAACAAAGTAAAAATTTAATTTGGGGCACCCTATACCTGACCCCAATTTAAAAAGGGTCATCTTCAGACTTCGCGGGAATTTTTTAAAATCCAGGGAGCCCGTCCTTCTAAACTTTTGGGTAAAAGTCAAAACCTTGAAAAATCAGGAAAAAAGGTTCCCCCTAAAATTACTAAATCAGATAAACCCAAGATCCGTGATCCCAACTTTTTGGGCCAAACGTTTTTGGAAACATTAAAAAATTTTGTAAAACTTAAAAGAAAACCCCGGAGCACCCAAATTTTTAACAATCAAAAAATTTTTTCCCTTTCCCGGGCCCCCAAGTAAAACCTCCCTTTCTTGTAAAGGGGGAATCTTTTTTATAAATTTTTAAAAAAACCAATTGAGAAAAAAGAGTTTGAAGAAATGATAAGGACAGCAAAGTTGGAATAAAGCCCCAAAGGAAAGGTTGGTCCACAAATAAATTTTTTTAAAAATTTTATTTAGAAAACAACTCGGCCCCCTTTATCTTTCTTCAAATCTTTCAAGATACCCAAAAATAGGGGTGCACCCCCCAGAGAAATAAAAAACTGCGGTGATCCCCCCAAATTCCAAAAACCCTTTAACTCCGATCAATAAAAAACCTATAGACCCATCTCCCTTTTTTAATTGTACAAAAAAATTATTTGCAAAAAATTTTGGGAAAATACTCAAAAAATTTTTTAAACCCTTTTCAAAATTTTAATAAAAAGACCTTGGCTTTGTAAAAGGGCCCGGGAAAACTCAAGACGGCTTTAAGAAGAGTCTAGAATTATCCACAAGATAAAAATGGAAAAAACCCCCAAATTTTTTAGTTTCCCTTGATGCCGAAAAGGCCTTTGACAGGGTCAAAATTTGGGTTACCTTAAGGAAAATCCCAACTAAATTTTGGGGTTTTCCCTGGGCCTATATCCCCAGCTATTACATCGCTTTAAATTTTCCCACCCCCCCGCCAAAAATTTTTGGCCTCCCGGGTTTTTCTCAGGGGTGTCTTTCCCCAATTACCAATGGCACCCGGCCCAAAGGAAAGCCCTTCTCCCCTCTTTTTTTTGTTTTATGTTTAAAAAACCTCTTGCGGGGGCTTATACCAAATCCACCCCCAAAATCTGGAATTTTCCATTAAACATTTAAAAAGTTATTTGCAATGACATATTTTAATTTTTTTGTCAAAAACCCCGTGAAAACCCCTTGGGAAAAACTTTTTTGGGCCCCTTGGAAAGTCTATTCATCTGTTTTTATATTAAAAATGAAAATGGGCAAAATTTTTATAACTTCCTTTTCTATTGCAATTTCCCAAGGGTTTTTACCCTTACTAAACTTTGGGTTCATCTGGTCAGAAACCTATATTAAAATTCTTAGGCATTAAAGATAAAATCCTTCTTTTAAACCAAAAATTTTACAGTTTTTAAAACCCAGAAAAAACCTTTTATTACTCCCCTACCACAGAAATGAAAACCCCCTGACTCAGCTAACCCCCTAAAACGGGGGATTGCAAGGATTTCCCTCACTAAAAGAAGGAACCCCCATAGTTTTCTTATATATCCTAGATTTCCCCTTTCCCTTTCTTTTTTTTCCCCCCGGGGGCGATTAACAAACTCCAATCCAATCTTTAAAATTTAAATTTTGGGAAAGCAAAAAAAATAAAGGGTGTGGGAACAGGGATCTCTTTCCCCCCCTTTAAGAAAGGGTATGTCATCCCTAACTTTAAAAATTATAAAGGGCCTCAATTCTGGAACCATTATATTTTCTATGGCAATCTCCCACTTCTCACCATTGTTCCAAAATTGAAAATTCCTTGGTAGCTCCCTTCACAGTTCAAGATCTATTATTGGCCAGTTTATTAAACCTTAAGTTCCCTATCCCATCCCTCCCTTCGGTCTAACACGTCCTTCTTGCTTGGAACAGATTTGTTAAAGCAAAACAATGGGTTTACTTCTCTAAAAAAGACTGTTCACTTTCCATATTCCAGCTAGCCTCCCCTCACCTCCCTTTGGCAAACTGGATATCGCAAGGCATTGAGACGGTCGACCATTTATTTGAAAACGACCTCCTCAAGCCATTCTCTAACCTGATGACAACATTTAACCTAGATTGTACTAACTTTTTCAAATACCTACAAATAAGACACGTATTACATGACTGGTCTTGGCCGCTTAAACCTCTACTACCCTCTCCTTACTTTAATTTTCTGATGGGAAGAAAAGGCTATGAAAGGGGGTTGTCGATTACATATAATCTTCTACTCCAAATGGATGATATGGCTAAACCGAGCTCTTTACTTAAATGGAAAGTGAATTTTAGCATGTACTCCATACAGACTTGGATATCGGCGTCAATGGTTTCTAGTAAATATTCTAGATGTATCAATCACCTAGAGACGATGAAAAAGCTGCACCTCAGGTGGTATCTGACGCCTACCCGAACAGCTCACTTCTCTCAATCTAAGTCAGCACTAAGCTGGAAGGTTGTGGCTCAGTAGGAACACTGATACATATGTGGTGGCACTGCCCGTTTGTCTCTGAGCTTTGGAAACAAATTGAAGCCCTTGTGTCCGGATTGTTTTCCATGAAGATTTCCCTAACGCCGGCCCTCGCCCTCTTAGACATGAACCTATTAGAATTCCCTATTCAATTTAGGAATGTCTTATTTCACATTTTTATAGCCACTAGACTAGCGATAGCAAGACATTGGAAATCTTCCTCCCCCATACTCATAAACGAAATTCTGCATAGAATTAACTTCCAATATCAATGCGAGACTTCCCTTGTAATTCCCCCACATAGAGTTTCCAAGATTAGAGATAGTTGGAAGATATGGACGGATTCAAAATTCTTCAACAAGAACTAATGTTAAACATAACCTCTTGACACATTGCTGTGGCCCTTCTGCCTACACAGCATGGTATAATATCTATAATACCCTTTTTATATAACTCACACCGGTGATGGCAACCTACAATTCTATTATGTACACTTTTCCTACTAGAGGCAATGACTGTGGCAAGTTATGTTTTTTATTGTTTGCCTGTTGGTTTATACTTTGATTGTCGAAATACTTGCGATTTTCATGTGACTATCATTGTACTGCTAACAATTGTACTAAAATGTAAGAATGATCATCTTTTTTCTTCTATAATTGATAATTTAATAAAAATCTTATGTGTTTAACAGATGGGTTCCGCCACGTCATGGCCCTTGCCTGCCCCCAATACCAGAGCCGAGCAGGCATTTCTTTGCCAAAAAAAGCCGTCCTGCCCGGGCCCCAGAAGTGTCATTAAAATTTAAAGGCGTTGTCTGATCTGTGGCGGAAAAAGTCCATCAAAAACCAGCGACAATGGACTAGTAAGAACGGAAAAAGGCCCCATATCTCTGTGACGTACCGGGGAGGCGGGTGGATGTCCTGGGGTGCGGGGGTCTCAGGCTCGGGCCGCTCTAAAAAACCGCGGGTGGTCCCAGGGTCTTTCACCAAGGTCCTCTGGGGCATAAACGTGCCCAGAAAAACCCAGGCCGTGTTAAAATTTAACTATCTTGGAGACCGTCCCACACAGGTCAGGACTTGGAGCTCTCCGAACGAGACCGAGCACGGGCTGGGTGAAGAGCCTTGTGCCAGGGAAGGTGGTGTGCGAAAGGGCAAATCTGCTGGCCGCCTTAAGATCGGTAGGTGGAGACATCCTTCCCTGGCAAATGCTGAACCTTTTTGCCCAGAAATTTCTAAAGAGCCCCGGGTTGGAGCCTGCTGGGAAGGGCTCGGGTTGAGTTGCATTCCCGCGTTGCACCTGTTTGCCCCGCCTGGCTGCGTTGCAGGTAAGCTCGGCCTCCGTCACCGCTCTTTGTTGACGTGGCAACACGGGAAATTCCACCCCTCCCTGCTCCAGGGATTTTGGTAGGCGAAATTTCCTTCGCAGTCGAAGTGCCCAATGGCCGACAAGCAGTGGTGGGCCCTCGGGGTGTTGAGCCACGAAGTGGGGGCAGGTGAAAGGCTCTGCCCCACCCTTCCCTTTTTGAAGAAGCCCCAAATTGGTCAGTCGGCGATGCCTTGCAGCATGGCTTTGGGGGGGGGTCTTGTTCTGGAAACGATCGTTGGACCTCTGAAACAACAGGTCCGCAGCGGGAGGAGGAGATGGAATAGATGCGGACACGGAGCCTTTCTCCCCGAATTCCAAAAGGCCCCGCAGTTTCTAATTTTATCGGTCTTCATTAGACAGGGGTTTTAGGGGTCCAGGGCTAGTGAAAGGGGCAGCGCATCAGTTCAGGGTGCATATCTCAGGCAAGTCGGGCTGTGGGGAAGCTGTGCGGGGAAAGGGAGGAGGAGGAGGAGGAGGAGGAGGTATTCCTAGACCCCGCGTTCAGTCCCTGCTTGGGAAAGTGGTTGGCGCGATTTGGGCGGGGGAAAAGATGAGGAAGATCATTTTGCTGTGCCCCCTGACCAGAGGCTTGGGAAAATCAAGGCTCCATCTCTCCATGGTGCTTGGAGTCCTTTTCCCTCCAAATGATCCTCCTTTAAGGCCATAAAAATAAAAAAACAGTTAGGGGGCCACCCCCCTGGATCCCCCGGTAAAAAAAAAAAAAATCGCATTTCCTTCCACCCCCCAAAAAGAGGTAAAATGAGGAAATGGAGACCTTGCTGATTGATCAATGGAGACATCTGTTGGTCGCTTCATTTCCTAAAATGTACGGTGGAACAATTTCAGCAAACCCGTGACAGCGTAGAGTCCCAAGTCCCCTTTTGGGGGAGAGCAGGCAAGGTGGAGAGCCTAATGGGTGACTCTGGCAATCTTTATTTCCCTCCCCCAACGATGCAATGCAGGGCACACACCCAACACACAGAGACCAGTTTAAAAGATTTTGGTGCCGGATTCTGCGTTCAACACCGATGTTTTGTTGGGTTTTCCGGCCCCAATGATTCGGGTTTCCCAAAAATGGACGAAGGGCCCCGAGCTCGTCGCCCGCAAAAAGGTGTTGTCTGCCGCGCCGCTCTAATGGCGGCCCTTCGCACGCGGAGGAGTATTGCAAATAAAGCATCCGGCTTTCCACAGAAATGGGAGTTTGCTTTCTCAAGTTGATCAGGATGGATCTCTAAATGTTGTGGCCCCAATTGCGAGGTCACCGTTAGTTGCGGTTACTTAATTTCCCTCTTAAAACAAAAATGGTTTCTAAAAAAATTTTTTTTTTAAAATGATATTTCTTATGCAATTTTTATTCTTTTTCCCAACAGTTCATTTTGTGGTTTTGCTGTGATGAGCTGTAAAAGACAGCAAGGTTTCATGACAACACCGTTTTTCCATTTATCCTTTTTTTTGGAAAAGTTGTCGCATTGCGGGTTTTGAGGTCATTTGCTGTGAGATCAGCTTAATGGGGCCCTTTTGGGAACAAAAATTGTGGCTTCTAAGTGGTTTCTCCATCAAAATTTTTAATGTGGTGAGAAGTATTTTAAAATTTTTTGGGGGGGTCATGTTGCTGTGGATAAGCTATAATTTTGGTCCTTTGGAACAAAAATGTGGCTTCTAAGTGGCATTTCTCCATACAATTTTTAATAGTGGCCGGGAAAGTTTTTTTTTAAAATTTTTTGGGGGGTCTGTTGCTGGGGTACAGTATAATTATGTTCCTTTGGATAGAATGTGGTTTAAAGTGGCATTTCTCCATCAAAATTTTTTAACAGTGGGAGAAGTCATATTTTATATTTTTTGGGGGTCATTTGCTGTGTTATAAACTTTTATCTGGTCCTTTGGAACGAATGGGCTTCTAATGGCTTTTTCCCCCTACAATTTTTAACAGTGGTGAAAAGTCTTTTTTGTATTTTTTGGGGTCATGTTGCTGTGGATCAAAATATCTGGCCTTTGGGAAACGAAATGTGGCTTTAAGGGGGCATTTCTCCCTCACAATTTTTAACAGGGGTGAGAAGTCTTTTTAAAATTTTTTTTTGGGTTTGCGTTTGAAAAAAATGCAAAAATATTTACCAAGGCCCTATTCTAAAAAAAAAAAAAGTTTCTAAAGACTTTTGTTCTTCAAAATTGTCAAAGGGGCCAAGGTCATGCTTTAAATTTTTTGGGGGCTTTTGCGTGAATGAGCTATACTACAGGCCCTATTATAAAAAAATGTTGTTTCTAACAGACATTTGTTTTCACAATTGTCCAAAGGGGCCAAAGGTCATGCTTTGAATTTTTGGGGGCATTTGCTGTGAAATGCGCTAACAAAGGGTTTCCTATTAAAAAAAAAATGTTGTTTCTAACAGAAATTTGTTCTTACAATTTTTAAAAGAGTGGTCCAAAGGGTAAAAATGGTTTGTTTTGTCAGAAACAGGAATAGGTGGGACATGTTAAATGGAAATATTGCAAATGACTTGTTTTTGCGATTTTTAAACTGTTTCAATCCCTGATTAAGAAACCCCATTTAATAAAATTTAAAAAAGAGAAACAAAGAATGGGGGGATTCCATCTTTTTTAAAAATTGTTTTCTAGAATTAAACTACAAAAAAAAACTTGATAGTTGCAAATTTGCTAGCTGGTAAAAAAAAATTCCTCTGAATTGTAAAGGGGAAGTACGGGAAAGCTTGCCAGTGTGGGTTATTAGGGACATGGAGTAGGGCAGGGACAGGAACAAAGTACAGAGACAATTTCCTCCAGCCTTTGAGAAAAATGAGAAAAAAAAATGCCAAGAAAAGGGGAACTGGGGGGAAACAGGAGCTTTAAACCCCCCAGTATTTCAAGTGAAGTCAATTGGTCCGCATCATAGGAGGGGAAAGCGTACCAGGTTTTGCTGTGTATGGGAAAGGCGGGGTTTCCCTCACATTCCCGCTTCCACACTCTGCTTCGCCGCTTTTTTCTTGCGGGTTTCAAAAAGGGATTTTTTACGTGTTAATAGATGCGGGGGCCAGCCTGGGCTTACCGCACCCACTGTAACTCCCGGGCCCCGGGATCTGAACCTGGGGTTTAATAGTGGACACTCGTGTCGGGCTCTCACCGCACCCCCCTGTAAGTCGGCCCCGGCAGTTGGACCTCCCTATTAAAAGAGGCTGACGGGGAAAAACTGGCTCTCACATTAGGGGCAACAGGGGGGAGCTTTTAAATTTTTCCCAAAAAAACAGATTTTGAAAAAAGTGTTTTTTGTGAGGTTAAGTAGTGTCAAAAGGGCCCCGGGCTGGAACAAATTGCACAATTGAGGGTTTTAAAAATTTTCTGGGGCGGAGTAAAAAATTGGGGGGCTATTTGATCTCCCCGGGGGTCTGTCCCCAATCCCGAAAAAGGTTTGGGGGAAAATAAACTTGAAATTTATTGGCTGAATCAGTCTCAGAAGCCAGGAGGGGAAAAATTTTCTCAACTAAGAAAGTGTTTTTGGGGATGTTTTGGACTTTTTTTTTTACTTATGGGGTGTGGGCGAATTAAGCATCTACACGTGTAAAAAATCCTTTAAAAAATGAGGGAAGGGGTTTGTTTTATGTTTTACCTTGAAAAAAAAAAAAAAATGATAAAAGTAAAACTATAAAATAAAAATTCCCCAAAAAAATTCTGTAAAAAAATGTCAGTTACCAAAAAATTACAAAATGACAGTCACTGTACAAATAGCATAGTGCACTTTTTTGATCTGTGGGTCAAACAGGTTCAGGGGTCATTTTCGGTAAGGAAGTTTATGTAGTCAATTCCAGTGAAACTAAAAAAGGGGTTTTAAAAACTCCCTTTTCCCCGCACTTTTTAATCTTGGGTCAGACAGGTTAATGGTCATTCTGGGAAAGGGGGGGGGGTTTAGTCTTGTCCAGTGAAACTAAAATGGGGGTGAAAGACTCCTTTTCCGGCACTTTTTTTAAATGTGGGGTCATGAGGTTTGGGGCTCATGCTGTGGCCCCAAGCGTTTTTGTCAAATGTCAGTGAAATAAAATGGTGTTGAAAACCTATTATGGCCTTTTTAAAATTTTGGGTAGCGGTTTAAGGTCATTCGCGGTACAGGACTTTAGTCAATGTCCAGTTAACTAAAATGGTGGGTTAAAGATCCTTTTCGGCACTTTTTAATCTGGGGGTATGAGGTTTGGGGGTCATGCTGTGGCCCGGCAGGGATGTTATGTCCCGTGAAACTAAAATGGTGGTTTTAAAGACTCCCTTTTTTGGGGGACTTTTTAAATTGGGGCCCTGCAGGTTTGGGGCTCATGCTGTGATCCAGGGCGGTATGTCAATGTCCATTTAACTAAAATGGTGGTTCAAAAAATCCCCTTTCCCCGCATTTTTTAATCTGTGGGTCAGAAGGTTTAAAGGTCAACTGTGGTACAGAAAAGGGATGTCAATGTCCAATTCAACTAAAATGGGGGTTGAAAGACCCTTTTTCCCAGCTCTTTTTTAAAATGTGGGTCGACGGTTTATTGGCATACTGCGGTACAGGACAGATTAGTTTAAAGTCCTTCAATAAAATGGTGGTTCAAAGACTCCTTTTCCGGACTTTTTTTTTTTGGGGGGGCAGACAGGGTTTAAAGGTCTACTGCGGTCCGGAAGGTATAGTCATGTCCAGTTCAAAATAAATGGGGGTTAAAGATCCTTTTTTTTGCACTTTTTAATTGTTGTTCAGACAGGTTTAATGGTCAAAGTTTTTACGAACAGGTTAGTAATGTCCATTTAATAAAATTGGTGGTTGAAAGATCCCCTTTTCCCCGCACTTTTAAATCTGTGGGTCAGGCAGGTTTAATGGTCATACTGGGTAAGGACAGTTATATTAATGCCGTTAAAATAAAATGGGGGTTGAAGATCCTTTTTGGCACTTTTTTTTCTGGGGTCATGAGGTTTGGGGCTCGGCGTTCCGGCCAGGGATATTCATGTCCGTTCAAGTAAATGATGGTTCAAATATATGCCTTCGGCATTTTTAATTTGTGGGTCATGCAGGTTTAAGGTCATCTGTGGTGCAAGAAGGGATGTGAAAGGGTGGTGAGTTTTTTTCTGTGGCTTTTATAACCTAAGTGTGTTGCCAGATGTTTTCCCGTATCCTTTTTATGTTATGGTTTAATTAGCTTCTCCATCCCCGTTTTGGGTTAGAAAGAAGGGGGTTGTTCCTCTCCCATAGACTTTAATGGTATCGGGATAATTATTTCGACTATCGGATTTCTTTTGATAATTTCCGTATGATATCGAAATCAAGACGATAGTCAACGTAAACGCTTTTATCACTAAACATGAGTAAAAAAAGATTTTTGGGAATACTGAGGCTTTCTCTCAAGGCATCAAAGGAAGTTAAGGGTTGGGGGGAAAATGGGTCTTCAAATGGACAAAGACCCAAAAAATTCTGCCCAAATGTTACAAAGCGGCCCCAAAAATAACCAAGTCAAAGTTTTTTGGGGGCCATCACAAACCTGATTCTTTTCCCATTGAAAATGTTGGGGCAACGTGAAAAGGCGGTCGGCAAGGCGACCTACAAACATGGTCAGTTACACCAGTTCTGTCAGGAAGGGAAAATTTCCCCAAAAA